>JAOYNU010149600.1:0-110636 GCA_026745395.1 Tympanopsis confertula
CCTGTCCGTCTGAATCAGCTGGAGATGGGCACCACGTGGCCCAATCTGCACGCCCTGCTCTCTTGTTTGTCATCATCAGACTTGCGCGCTCTGTATGCGTTGTTGTCCCATGAACAGCTTGTGCCCGCCCCACCGATTCCCTCGAGAAACCCTGCTGGTGTCAAGGTTTCCGATGGATCATGTCATGCCAGGGAGCGTTTGACGAGCGTTGACATGGGCTCGCCAACAGGTCCAGTCACGTGGGGCGAGCGAGTTAACCTACCTGCATACAGACTTCTCTTGGTGCCTGTCTCGTCGGCGTCCTTGAGCCTGTCGTCTGACAACCCTTTTTTTTTTCTTCTTGGACAACGAAGCAAGACGACCAGTCATGTCGCACAGAAAGAAGTCAACTGGATATCAGGGGCTCGGGCTGTCGCGCAAAAGCCAGCCTCGCGGGACCATGTTGCGGCAGAGCTTTGGCGTCTTTGGTGGTATCTGCTGCTCCCAGACATGTTCCTGTCCGGATATGGCGCTCGACTCTCCTCCCAGGAAGCATGGCGCCCCTCGGGGCGAGCCTATTTCGCTCCCTCACCGCAACTATCAAGACTGCAACCTCCAGATGGCGCATACCATCAGTATCTCAGCTGCCAACGTGGCCACGTCCCGGGACAAGCTTGGTAACACGGCAGAAGGGCTGATGAGAGCGTTACCGACACTTGACTTTCGACACTCGCCGTATGCGCCGCGCGTTTTGAGCCAACCTATCAAGCTTGACTATAATTAGCACAAGTGCGAGGTTGATATACCCCTATTATCGACAATGATCCAATTCTCGAGAGAGCACAGATGCTGTGCAATGCTCGCCCTCTGCGCCAGAGTGATCAGCTACAACAAACCAGACATGGACACGACTCAGAGACGCGTGCACGTCGGCCGACTACCACCCTGAATAACAACCAGACCATGACTGGAACTGGCCAAGGCAGCATTTGTCCGGTATACGCTTGCCACAGGCGATCTGCGACGAGAGACCGCCTTCCGCGTCCAGCGACTGGGCCTTCGTTCATTGGCTTATATGGCCGGCCGACTGGTGAGATCGAACATGCCACCACCATGGCAACGAAGAAATAGTGGGAAAATGGCAGATGTGAACAGCTTACCTGGCGTCCTCTGATCCAATCGTTCGGTGTACGAGCCTCCTTTCCACCTCAAGCGGTCCGTCTCTGCCAGCGTGCGAACTGGCCTGTCTAGGGGAGCGTATATATATTGTGATGATGCTCACCATCATCCTTCTCGTCGATACTGCAGGCACTCGCATGTCTTTGTATTCTCGTGTTCAAATAAGGCGCCGTCCTCAGACCCTGCCACGACCACAGACAATCAATCCTCAGGCCATGTCGCCCACCGAGCGCAGAAAGAAGAAGGAGTCGCGACGCCGTGCCGTTACTCTGGCGCAAGAGGTTCCCGCCATGTCCGACAGAATTACTTCCAAAGGCCTTGGCAGAGTCGAGCAAAGCGAGCCCACCATCCTGGAGCCCATGGAGATTGAACAAGGCAACAGGTGAGGAGCCCCACAATCGCACAAGAAATCGAAGGGGGATGGACAGGAACGAAATAGAACACTGACTGACCCGATCCACAGTGCTCCCAGCTCTGGCAATGGCGTCGACGGCAGACATGGCACTTCGAATCAACCCATCACCAATGGCCTGCTATCGGCAAGAGAGGCTTCCCCCATGTCGTCCAATATGCATGTGGATGAGTCGAATTCCAGCATCAACGCTTCGCTGTTGGTGAACCAAGCCAGATCGGCATTGAGCATGGTTGTGATGGATGAGGCCCGAGCCAGCGGCATCGTGAGCCCTGGGCACACGGGGCCGGCTCCGGTCCCGTGGTCATGCTCACCGGTCCAGGCGAACGGACACGGACACGGTCACGGACACGGATACGGACCAACCCTTTTCCCTCGCAACGGCCACCTGGAATCCCAGAACCACGGTCCTGAGTATCGACGCGGCGACGCTAGCGAAATGGGCAACGGCGCAGCGTTGTCGTTGTTTGAATCACGTGTGGGCACCCGAGCTCTCATTGATGAATCGCTGAGTGGCGTTGGGGAGTGGGCTTCTGGATATGTGTGGAGGACCAGGCGGGGATGAAAGTGGTACGAGAACCAGAGGGGTTGCAAGATGGTGTGCTTTGGTGGCGGTACGGGCATGGAATTTCGGGATCCCTTTCCGATTGTGGCTTGCCAATGTTGTTCTCGAATGGTTGGCAGGGGACGACGCTCTTTATTTTCTTTATTTCCCTCAGGTCAACGTCTTGACACCTTTACAGACAACAACAACACAACAACAACATTGAGGGACAGAGTGATGACGGCGGACAGACTGGACAGACTGGTGGACGGATCTATACTATTATCCACACGCTCGCTGAATATATTAGCAATTAAACCATGTACGCCCACTCGGGGCCACACGTGTGCTCCCATAATGGCACGCCCAACGCCGCTCAATACCCAACGCGGCAGCGTGCAGCATGACAGCAACCCATTGGTCCATATTGCTTCCAATGGCGGTCCGCCGACGCTCAACGGCTCCCACGTTGCCGCGAATCCGCGTCTTTTATTTGACGAAACGGGGCATGTCACACGTCAGCGACCCGAGGACGGGGCTGACGGTGTATGTGTATACACATGGGTATGTTCTCGTCCACAAGACCAGTCTCTGAAATAATCATAAAGGACATGAAAGTCTCAGATAAGAAACAGTCTCATGATCCAGACACTGTTTATCTGTCTGTCTGATAGCTGATGGCATACGTTCAAACGAGTCATCCCACTGCACAAGCTCTCTGGCTCAAGGAAATAGCATGTTAATGACTAATTAACTAGAAAACTCAAGAGATTGCGAACTACTTGGGGGCCTATTTCTTTCTTTCATTCTTTTTCTCCTTCCTGCTCATCTCTCAGATATTTTTCCACCCCCCTTTTTTCCTATTTTCCTATTTTCCTATATTTTTTTGTTGCCCCCGCCATCAACTTTTAGCCCTTGAAGCGGCGAAATCAAAATCACTACGAGACAAAAAGATAGAGTGCCTGGACCCATCAGTGACGGTTGTCGTGGTCATTGCGGCCCTCCTGCTTGGTCACGCCAATGCAGGCAAAGTACTGCTTGAACGCGTCGGCCTCGACGGCCATGACGCCACCGCAGTCCAGCATGGTGGCCGGGGTCCAAAAGTCGGCCTCGACGCGGTCGAGAATGCCGGTGTAGCTGGTCAGGCCCGGGTGCTCGGTGACGCCCCACGGGTTGCGCACGATGATGTGCTGGCGCTGGGCGAGCTCGGCCCAGCCGAGCACCGAGTAGGCGTGGTTAGCGGCCAGGTTGCTGCCGCGGTACATGTCGCCGGACGGGCGGGTGTAGGCGCACATGGGGCTGATGGTCTTGAAGTTGATGGAGCACGAGCGCACCAGGCCGACGAGCTCGTGGCCGGACCGCTTGTCGGTGAAGAAGTACTCGGGCTTGCGGCCGTTGATCTGGGCCATGGCCTTGATGGGGTCGCCGCTGTGGATCAGGGTCAAGTCGGGGTGCTCGGAGCTGCCCTTGGTCACCCACTTGGCAAAGGCCTTTTCGTAGAGCGACGGCCACAGGGCGGAGCCGGAGCTGGACCGGCAGTAGACGGGCTGGCCGTCGGAGTTGTTGATGGGGATGCGGTAGTCGACCTGGACGGTCTCGGTCTTGTTGTTGTTGTTGTCGTCGCCGCCCTTGTCGTGGAACCTGATGGAGATCCTGCGGGTGCGGTCCTGGGACGAGTCGCCGCCGCCGCCGTGGCCGGGCATCTGCGGCGTGGTGATCTCGACGCTGCGGTTGATCATGTGCGGATCGGCCCAGTAGACCGAGAAGAGCGCGGCCACGAACCAGCTGTTGCCCATGGCTCCCTGGACGGGGTCGTCGAACTGGCGGCGGCGCATGGCGCAGGCCTCGTGGGCGTCGAAGCGGGTGCCGCCGAGGACCTGCTGCTGCTGCTGCTGCTGGTGGCCGCCGCCGTAGAGGAACCTGTCGCCCAGGCCGAGCGTGTCCATGCCCATGAGGATGCGGCGGGTGAGGGTGCGGAAGAGGCTCTGGTACAGGTCGCTCCACGAGCTGTTGGGCGGGCTCCACTGGCCGCCGCGCTTGTGGCGGAAGGGCAGGCACAGCTCGTTGATGCTCTCGGTCACGTCGCTGTTGGAGACGGTCTTTGTGAGGTCGCGGGCCTGGAGCACCATGCGCAGCTTGCCGTTCTGCAGATGGGCCATGGAGACGCGCGCCTGCAGTATGTCCTTGAGGCCGAGCCGCTCGAGGTCGTTGAGCTTGCTGATGCCGGAAAAGTCGGGGCTGCTGAGGTCGCGCTCGTCGAGGATGCGGATGTCCTTCTCGCCGAGCTCCTCGGCGCGGTCCTGGTTCCCGGCCAGCCTGAGGCCGGCGTACAGGACCGACTTGTGCTTCATGTCGAAGAGCTCGTCGTAGTCGGTGGCCAGCACGTCCGAGATGATGCGGGCCGCGTTGATGGAGTAGCGGTCCATCTTTTGCCCGACGAGCGCCTCGACAAGCGCGTACGGGTTGATGCAGCCGACGCGGAGATTCTTGGGCGGCCCGTCAGGCCGGGGCTCGCGGTCGTTGCTGCTGGCGCCCGGCCTGTCCTCCAGGTCGACGAGCGTGTCGTAGTCGGACTGCATGTCGTCCGCGAGCACCGACGTCATGGCCGTGCGGTCGACCTTGCGGCCGAGGAGGGCTTCAACGAGGGCCACGGGGTCGATGCTGCCGACGCCACGGCTGTCTGGGAGGGGGTGGGCGTCTCGCTGGCTGACCATGGTGTTGTTGTTGGCGGTTGTTGAGAAGAGGGAATAGTAAGAAGGGGATGAAGTTGTGGTATAAAGTCTGGACAAGTTTTGATTTTGATCAAAGACGGGAGGAGGTAGAGGAAGAGACGGGGGATATATATATTATTTTTGTCCTATGTTTCTCGTTTGTGTTGGGAAGTCCATCAGCATAACAACATGACTTTATCTCCTTTCTTCATGATTTCATCCTTTCCCACTGGCAGATCATCATGACGTTGGATGATGTCGTCGCCTAGCCCGTGGCATTTCCCGCCAGCTCTCGCTTCTCCTGACATTATTCATGCGCCGCTCTGAGCGCAAGCTGCATGGCAAGCGGAGGCAAGTCGGAAAGGCTCGGAGCCTCCCGCGACGGGCATAAACCTTAAGAAATAAACCTTGAGAAAACCGAGTTTGGCCGGCCAAGTCTGGCGAGGCAGAACCCGCATCGGCATTTGGCGTCGGACCACATGCATGCATCTGTATACCAAGGGAGAGGAATCATAGATCGGCGGCCAGGGTGAGTTAGCCGGCGCATCTCGATCAAGATCTGCGTGCTTCCATGATGCGAGAGTTTGCGCGGGGATCTCGAACCTCCAAGCACATGCATCATACTATATCAGCCCACTCACGACTCGAGACACAGCAAAGTTCCGTCCGCAGTCCAATGACGACGAGTCAAACACGGTCGGAGTCGATCCATCCCGCATCTGGCACTCGCCGGGGGCATCTTCCTAGGTCGCCAGCCGACGATCCGGCCCCAGTCCGTCTCATCGTGACGGTGCGTGCCGTGTTTTCGAGCGGGCGAGAACAAGGGACCATGCGTCATGGCTGGAAGAGCATGTGATAGACTTGGATCTGATGCACAAGACCTTGACGCAGTATCCATAGTTTCTTCGAACCAGATAAAGTTCCCGTCACGTATTTCACTGGCCGAGGCCAGCCCATCTTGACACTTCGGCTTTTCCCTGGATCGATGGCTTCCTGTTGATTGTCAGAGATCGAGATCGAGCGGCTAGAATCTCTAGCACCTGGTGTTGCCTGTGGTGTTGCCTGTGGCATTGCCCGCCCATGTATTCTGAACTATGGGTGGCAGCGTTCTGTCAGTCTTGTGATATGAAAAATTATCGCCTCAGAAAAAAAAATTCGCCAAAAAATCAAGACCCTCAGCACGCTTCTGTATTTGTCACAGCTCCGCACCAGCGGTATCAGAGACCGCCTCCCACGCATGGTGAGCGGGAGTGTTCTCATGATCCTGTTCTGTCATGGTGCAGGCTTAAAATTTGGCTTAGAGCTGTCATCATCGAGTCAACTGCAGAGCTGGGACGTCGGACATCCGCTTGGACTGTCTGTCAGGGCGGCGTCCTTGGTCCCGAGCACCCACCTGCCTCTCAGATTGAAAACTACTCATTTTGCACTCATGGGCGTCACGCCCGTCAGAATCGACGGTGGACAGCCTCGTGCTTTCTGCTAAGAAGTATCATCATCATCGAGGCAGTGGTGCAAGGGCACGAGACGGCCGGAGCATCATGCCCTCACCTGTGAGTACTCAATGACCCTCTCGGCCAAGCCGGATGTGCGAGATCACCAGCCATGTCTGCATCAGATACCTGTTCTTGGGGCGTCATCTCGACCTCTGTGCAATGGAGTGTTGAACAGCGCTATTTTCACACATGAACGCCTCCGGCGAGTATCGATCAATCCCATAGTGGTTGAATCATCATCGCAGCAGGTGATACGAGGTTTGGGTTGGGGTTCGAACGCACAGCGGAGACCGCTCGGTTCGTGTTGGGGTTCGAACGCAGAGCGAAGACCGCCCGGTTCGTGTTGTCGAACGCAGAGCAGAGACCGCCCGGTTCGTGTAGATAGACTGAACAGCCACAGTACTTACAAAATGTAAAGACGGGCTGCATCAGTCTTGTTGGAATTGTTGGGAGTAATAAGTTTGGTTTAAGATTCTGTTGAGGATGGATTCGCGGGTTATTATAGCAGCGCGTATATGAGTCATCACGAGGCTACATAAGTCCTATGCGTAGTCCTATGCATATGACTATGCTGATGTGATTGGCCAGAACCGGTCAGCCATGCATAGGACTATGCTGATGTGATTGGCCAATACAAGGCTATGCATACATACAAGCCCGATTTCTCAACATAGACTTCTCATCCATCCAGCCCTCTCTACCTCACCGTCGCGCACTCGACTCGAAACAGACAGTATCGCTGCATACGCACGTCTCGGTCCTCTTGCATATCCACACTCGTCCATATCTACATACTGAGTCCAAGATGGTAAGGACCGATCCTCCAAAGCCAGGCAGAAAAAAAAAACTGACCTCCTCCAGGCGCGAAACTCGGAAAAAGCGCAGTCCATGCTCTTTCGCTTCCGCGAAGCGCAGGCGGCAGACCTCGGCATCATCGACGCCGGCCGGGCGCGGCGCCCCCGCAACATCCTCGAGGTCACGGCCATACCCGACTGCGAGCGGTGGCGCGGCCAGGTCCTCAAGGAGGTCTCCCGCAAGATGACGCAGATCCAGGACCCGGCGCTCTCGGACTTCCAGATACGCGACCTCAACGACCAGCTAAACAAGCTCATGCGCGAGAAGCACGCCTGGGAGGTCCAGATACGAAACCTGGGAGGCCCCAACTACACGCGAGGCGGGCCGGGCGGGGGCAAGCTCTACGACGAGCAGGGCCGGCAGATCCCGGGCGTCGGCGGCAAGGGGTACAAGTACTTTGGCCGCGCGAGGGAGCTGCCGGGCGTCAAGGAGCTGTTCGATGCAGCAGCGGCCAGGTCTCGCGGGAAACTCAACGACCCGGACAAGGACGCCGCAGCGCGGCGCGAGGAGCTTCGCAGGATGAAAGTCGACGCAAAGTACTACGGCTTCGGCCCCGACGAGGAGGACGCCGAGCTGCTTGAATACGAGGCGGCGAAGGAGGCGATTGAGAGGGAAAGACTGGCGGCGAATCCTGCCGGCGCGGAGCCGCCGGACGGCTGGGAGCCGCTGCCGGGCGACATAGGCGACGGCAAGATATGGGAGCTGCCGACGATGGAGGAGGTGCAGGAGGAGCTGATTGATCGCAGAAGACGGAAGCTGCTGGATCAGCTATGAGTGGGGCTGACTTTTGGAGCAATTCAACCTATCATGAATGAATGGCGGGCTTTTTAAGAACATCAGACTATCTAAACAGATGGACACTGTTTGGCCGTCGAGACTTCAACCAAAGTATCTGGCAGTCTCGTCCTTGTACTCCTCCCTCCATCGGCTCAGCGGCTGCCTGCCTTGGGTGATGTCCCCTGCCGACCAGGCGATCCTCTTCTTGTCCATCTCCTCGGTCACTTCATTGTCAGGGCAGATGACGTAGAATTTGTTCTCCTTCATCTTCTCGTACATGTAGTCGGCCACCTGTTCTGGCGTCCAAGCACCTGCTGGCTTCTCGTTTGTGGCCGAGGGACCCCCACCTGTCTTTTATTCGCGTTAGTAGAGAAGAAGAAAGAAAGGGGAGGGAAGAGGAGGAAAGGAGAGGAAATGAGAAAAAAAGAGGTCCATACCAGTCCTGTAAACGTCCACCCCGGAACAAGAAGATGCACGCTCGTGGTGCTTTCTTTGAACTCGTAACTGAGTTGCTCCGCCAGCGATTTGAGGGCCGCCTTGGAGACGTTGTACGCAGGATTCCCAGGCGGATTGGTGATGCCTTGCTTGCTTCCCGAGATGACGATGGACGACACCGTCTTCTTCTCCTTGAAGTAGGGCGTGAAAGCGTTGATCCCGTAGATGACCCCGAACAGGTTGGTGCTCAGGACCTGGATAGAGATCAACGTTGTCGTGTTGTTAGCCTCGCCACGTTCCAGGGCCTTCTCACCAACCGACCTTTTCGAAGTAGCTGTTGTCGCCCCATGTGCCCTTGGGTCCGATGCCGGCGTTGAGAACGAGCAGGTCGACCCCGCCGAACTTGTCCAGCACCGTGTCCTTGAGAGCGGACCACTGCTCCGGCTTGGAGACATCGGCCTCGACGGTCAGGACGTCGTCCCCCGCAGCGAGGGTTTCCTTGGCCTGCGCGAGGGTGGTGGCGTTGGTGTCCACGATGACGGTCCGCATGTCGTGAGATCGGCAGAGCTTGGACAGGCCAAGCCCGATACCACTGGCGCCTCCGGTGATGAGGGCCACCTTGTTTCGAGCGAAGACGGCCATTTTAAAAGATATCACCAGATGCAGATGTGTTCTCAGTTTGGGACGACTGGATGCTGCAGGGAGACTCGCAGGCTTTGTATAGTGATGGATGGGATGGCAGATCGGCGTGCTATCTCCGATTCATCCGAATTATACCAAAAATGCTGACATCTCCCCGTCATCTCCCCGTCATCTGCTCCTTCTTCGCCCTCTACGAATCCTGACGAAATCACATGATACCCACGATTTGACTGGTGTCCTGAGAACATCAACCTCGCATGGTGACATGACGCGGCAATGCCTCCAGCTCTTGTCGCGAGAACGAATAAACGATGGATATGCACGGCTTGACGCTGAAGCTGCATGACACCCCCGCTGCGTCCCATCATCTCGATTCGACTGGCCGATACGAGCCAATCTCAAGACTGAGACGCTGAGGAGCACCTTCAGCACCAATTCATCTTGCCGCCGTCCTCCCCGTTTCTCATTTCTGATCATATGTGCTGTAGAACCTATCGCATTATATATATATATAATCTGTATATATATAATCTGCGTATATTATATATATATAATCTCCTCGTTCTATCCTTTGCCAGCCTTGGTGTTTGTTCCTATGCTTCCTACTGAGCCCTCAGACAACGAGCAAAATATCATTTATCATCCCGTATATTACTTCCCGTATATTATCTTGCTTGCTTTTCCCTTGTTATTCTCCTGTTCCCCTGGTCTCCAATGGATCCGCTTTCACTCACAACTGCTGCCTTTGCCTTGATCGCCGTAACCAAGTCGTGTTACGACGTCCTCCGCGAATTCCAAACATCCTGCAAAGAGGCCAAGGACGATCTGTCAAGGTTGAAACGTCAACTGGAAACCCTCGACGTCCTGCTCCATCATGTATCCTCGCTGAGCTCCTCCGATGTGTCCAGCATCCCCAAAGATGAGCAGCAGCACGTGCTTGCAACCGTCGAGGACTGCAAGTCACTGACACTGCATGTCTCGGACCTCCTTCGCAAGCATGCCGGCAGTCCAAGGAGAAGCAAGCTCTGGTGGGCCGCAAAGGGCAAGAAGGAGGCTCTGGCCCTGATGGAGAAAGTCGAACTTTCAAAGTCAACCCTGAGCCTCATCGTAGCTGTGCAAAACCAGTATGTCCATGCCGTGCGATCCCGCCCACAAGATCAGGTTTGATTGACACTGGCTAACCTGACCATACCAACCTGTCAAACTTGTCCAGATTGACTGTGGTTAAGGTCAACTCCGACACCAGAGCCATCAGAGCCACCTCGTCCACCCTTGTGCAGACGACGGCAGCCATACAGGACAAGACAGACATGATACCCGGGATGATACACAAATTCGAGCACCTGCGTGCTGAGATTGCCGCCTCGCAGATCAACGGGACATCCCCCAAGGGGCTCCCGGAGATGCTTGACCAAATCCAGCGATCACGCAGACTCATGCCACGGGCAGGCCCAAGCAAGCAGGACCTTATGGCATGGGTCGATGGTCTGACGAGCTACGACGGCTCCGTGGCCGCCACCGCTGGCGATTCTTTCGACCGAGCTAATAGCACCGTGGACGAGTCCCGCAAGGGGCCATCCGAGCCAGCCCACAAGCGCATCAATTTCGACGCCAGCTGTCTTGGTCCAGAGGCCCAGATGGCCCAAGCCCAATGGAGCGTCGGACGGAACGATTTCCTGGAAAGCACGCGTACCAAGACGGATGTAGTCCCCGGACTATTGATGGTATACAAAGTTGAGCCCCGCTGGGAACTCAACCAATGCTGCCTTTCGCCGTCCGGCTCTTTGGCCGCCGGCATGTGGTATCAAAGCAACAACGCATCGGAATACAGATACAAGATGCGCTTCTGGTGCATCAGCGAAGCGGACCAGATGCTTCGCTATGAGCTTGTGTCGGACAGGCTGCGAGCAGAGATCAGCAGGCCTTTGCACAACAGGCAGGTCTTTCGTTTTGTCAGCGACGATATCGTGGCAGTTCAAGAATCAGAGGGGTGTCTGGCCTTTTGGGAGATCAAGACATCCAAGCAGATTGGAGTCATCGCGATCGACGGCAGAAAAGCTGGTGCATGGGACGCTGCTCCTTGGGTCTCCATGCATCAGTGCGTGGCGACCATTCTCGAAAACGTGGTCACTCTCCATTACATTGCCATGGGGACAAGGAATACACCCACCATAACTACCGGCCAAACTCTCGATCTCCCCGGACATGATTATATCCCACAAGCAGTGTGCTTCTCCGGCGATGGTCGGAAGCTGGTAGCTCTGAGTACGCGCTGGTTGGATGATGGAGACCGTGTAACTATCAGCATCTACAACACCGGCCATACAGACTTCTCGACTTTATCCCTGGAGGAATTTACATCCCAAAAGATCATCCCGGAGCACTCCATGGAGATCAGACTTCGCATTGATATTGTCCGGACGCCTCCACCGCTACCGCGAGACATAAGCCAGGACACTTTGAGACTGGCAATCCGTGATACAGATAACGCCGTAATCGTCTACGACGGTCGTCTGGTATGCCTGACGGTTGATATTATGACAGATAGCGTCAGAAATCATAATCCACGAAAGTCGCTCGATAGAAGCATCATAAGAGTGAGTCGGAACGGGAAACGTGCCATGGTTTTGTCTCGCGATTCCGATAATATAGTGCGCATGCACTCTCTGAGTATCGAGCACATGGTAGACGCAGACGCAGCGCCCGAGTTTACAGTAACTTGTCCACAGGAAATGGATCTTCAAAAAGCGGAAGCTGCGATATCATCGGACGGCGAGACGATGCTCACCTGGCCTGGATATCTTTCGCAGCAAGATGGATCTTCAAAGGCCATCTGGTCGTGGAAGGTCCTTACGAACTGATGACGCACTAATGATCTTGTATATGAATGCGCGCCTCCATTTTTGGGATGATAATTATCGAATCTTTTGGATAATATCAAGATGAAGGTTGTCTAAATATGAATATTATGATAGCATCTTGGATAGTATCTTGGAAATAAACAGAGTCGGCTACAAATCACGCTCCATGAATTTTTTTACTGGAGCCTTATTACGAATCATGAATAATAATCATCATATGATTTAGCCTTAATAGCGTATACTCGTTTACCGTGTGGATGAATTTTAGCCTCAAGTTACTCACTTGTTTTTATATTTCAAGATATTTTAGAGTTTACGATCTAATCGAGTCCTAGACCACATAAACCCCGTCGTACGGCTGGTTTTCGCGCATTCATTTTATGAATTATTGCATTCATAGTACCACACCGGGATCAAATGGTGATTCAAGCGTAGGCAATCGCCGATGAACACGGGCAGTGTTCCTTGTCTACGGCCCCTCCAGATCTCTTGAGCCACGTTATGGCAGGATTTGGTCTTGGATCCTACTGTTCAAGAAATGCCTTCAAACTGCCGCCGATCCGGGTGACATCAAGCAAGAACGTGTCGTGCCCAAAGAGACTCTCCTTTTCACTCAACTCCCTATGCACCACGTTCTTATTGCCGGTCCTCCGCAGCGCCTCGGCAACTTCGCGCTGCTGCCACGCCGGAAACAATATGTCACTGGCAACTCCCATCACCAATGTCGGCATGTTTTCCAGGACCGACAGACCAGCCACCAGGTCCTCTGGCGGGCCAGACACGAGCCTGGCCTCCGGGGGTCCGTCGCCGCCGTTGCCGTTTCGCTGTTCGGGCTCCTGCTCTTCATACGGCGAATCTGGAAGGATCAGACTGCATCCAGCCACCTCGGTTGGTGGCGTGCGGTCCCGGGCGGCTCGCCGTGCTGCTGTGGCAACCTGATTGTCGTGACCGAGATCAAAGAGATCCATGGCCTTGCTCACGTACAGGAGGCTATTGGCATCATAAGTCAGGCAGAATTTCTCGCCGGCGTGATCAAGGTACGTTTCGATGAGGAAGTCGGGACACAGTGCCGGGGGCTTCCTGGGGTCCGCCCTCCTCCTGCCGAACCGCTGCTCCCACTCCGGGCCCGACCTGTACGTGACTGTTGCGATCTCCCTGGCAAGCTTCATCCCCGCGTGCGGTGGGATGGCGTCGTAGTAGAAGCCTCGGTTCCAATGCGGGTCCATCATGAGCACCTGCCGTTGCGTGTGCCTCATCGCGATGCTGTACGGGTGGCTCCTCGCACAGCCGCTGATGCTCGCGATCCGTCCCACGCGCCCGGGGAAGAGCACCCCCGCGGCGAGCGACTGCATCCCGCCCATGCTGGCGCCGACGCTGGCGTGGAGTCTCCCAACGCCAAGGCGGTCCAGCAGGCTGAACTGTGCCCGCACCATGTCCTGCATCGTGACGATGGGGAAGCGCGTCGCGTAGGGCTGCCCGTCGGCCGGGTCGAGGCTGCTCGGGCCCGTCGAGCCGTAGCAGCCGCCGATGACGTTTGTGCAGATGACAAAGTACTTGTCGGTATCTATGCTGAGGCCGGGCCCAATGAAGGACTCCCACCACCCGGGCTGCTGGTTCTCCGCGGTCGAGCGCGCGTGCGACGAAGCAGAGAGACCCGTGTGTATGAGCACCGCGTTGGAGGCATCGGCGTTGAGCTCGCCCCAAGTCTCGTATGCGATGCTGAACGCCGGCAGGATGCCGCCCCAGTCCAGGAGCAGAGGGGTCTCCGACTGGTACAGCTGCGTGACGCCGGTTGTGTACGAGGGCTCGGGCCCAGACGTGCTGGTCCTCGTTCTGGGGGGCACCGGCTGGGGGAGGTGTCGCTGTTGGCGACGATCCTGGAGCGCAGCGGATCGGGATTCCAGCGCGTCGAGGCAGGGGAAGGACATGGCAGGATTCGATGCCGGGGCAGCGGCCCCTGATCGCAGGGGCCTTGACGAGTGTGTGCCCCGGATAGCATTGATGGAGGAGGCGCCCAAGACCGATGTGTGTGGCGACCGAGCCCTGAGGGCTACGGCGAGAGCGTGCTGAGGCCGCATCGTCATGTTATGTATCTATCTGTCTGTGTTGGGAAGCATCAGCGGGAACTGAGGGCCATGTTTTCATGGCGGGATCGGGCACTTTTCGAGCAGAGCGAGAGCGAGATGTTGGGGCATGTCAAACACGAGTCGATGGTTAATAATGATGGATTGCGTCATATGATGCGATATGGTGATGTGGGATTAGATAAATAGAACAAGCAAACCACATCACTAAGTCCACATAATTGCGGGCAGACTTATACGTAGACTCAGGCTTTTATTTATATCTTGCAATGCTTCGTCAAAGATTTAATGGATAGTAGATTGATGTCAAATTTAATAATCAGGCAACTGGTCCACGACACGATACAGACTGGAAATGGCTACCTGGGATAGGCGGCACGAGAAACCCAAGTGTAAACGCCCATTTTACATCAGAAAAACGCTTTCCCGAAAACACCGATAAATGCAGACCTTCAAAACGCCACAAGCCATCCGCGATACAATTTCGTAAGAATAGAGAAAATGGCCCATCTCATGGCTTGGGTTCTTCTTCAAACGCATCCACGTTCAAGAACTCGGCGTCCTCGAAATCATTTCCGTCAGACGCGCCGCCCTTGAGGCGAATGTTGAGTGCTGGTGTGGATTCGGCCTTCCTCCTTCTGGGCAGGGCGATATTCCTGCTGGCAGGCGCGCTGAGGTGGGCGTCCATGAGGGTCTCGTCCGTCAGACCCCTGCGTACTTCCTCTTCCTCCTCGTCACTGATGAACCTCTTTTTCGAAGCCCTGCCGCCCCAAGAGTCGTCGCCCACGTCGCTGCTCATGCTGTCGTGGCTGTTTGATAGCTGCGGCACATCGTCCAGCGCGGGGACATCATCGCTGTCGCCGTCGCCGTCGCCGGCCTGAGCAGCGAGACCGCCGACTTTGTGGATGCCGCAAAACGGAAGCAGCTCGTTCGGGCGGCCCGCCGCCTTGGACAACTTGATGGGCTGGGTCGTGGTGGTGGAATCGGCGGTGGGGGTGGTTTTCCAGAGCTTGAAGGCACCGTACGGTTCGTTCCCGGTCTTGTAGCCCTCGGGCACGCTCTTGCGAACTCGCATTCCGACGCTGAGAAGATTCGACTGCACGGTAGCCGGGAGAACGGGATAGCCACCGCTGGCAGGCGACGAGGATGCAGGCGGGGAGTTGGACGATGATGGGATCCGCTCGGACGAACCAGAGGATGTGAAATACGAGGTGATGGTGCGTTGGGCAGAATCGCCTGCGAACTGACGCTTCGTTCGTGGAGCCGACATTATTTGATGATGAGAGTCGAGGTTGGATCTAGATTATGAGATCGTGATTCAATAAGTCGAGGTTGGATCTCCAAGATTATGAGATTGTGATGTAATTTTGAGATTTGGACGCAGACAAGGTTCTTGAAATTGTGGACTTGGGAGGAAAAAGGAACGCAAAAAGGGCAGAGAGGACTCGAGAAAAGAGGCCTTCCGTCCTGGGCAGCTGCCTCGCTGGGTACGTACCTGGTCAGACGGTCAGGTTCAAGTGTCAGTCTATCTGTATTCCTGGGCATTACAAGGCGCTAGGAAACACCGTTCATTGATGTCAAGGCTGGCCAGCCACAAAGCCGCCGCCAGTGTTGAGACAGGCCGGACCGCGTCTAACGCGCCTATGAGTGTGCTCGGAAATGCAAGTACTGTGGTTGGTGGTAGGTGGGGCGGTGGCGACGAGACGCTCGCTCTCGGAGTGTACTTTCGACGGCGAGGTTCACTGTGTACCTAGAGTACTGTGTGGTACTTCTGGTCGCGTGACCTGTCTTGGATAACTTGGATCCACTTTTTTATGAAAGAAATCCACGAGCCTTGTTGTTAATAACCTCTCTCGCGAGATCATATCACTGCAATTCTGCAACCAATATCAAATTGTATAGCGGTGGACAATGGGCATTTGATATAACTCAATAATATCTAGACAATACCAACATTTAGAGGCATCGCATATTTCGTGGAATCCATTGAATTTCGCAATACAATGAGTGCCTGGATCCTCAACTGCTGCATTCGGGTGTTCAGCGATCCTCAGCGGTCCCACGTCCTCGCATCCGGCAACCATCAGGCCAGCCCGATACTCGTGCGAATGCTATTTCCAGCTATCCACCCATTAAAGATCCTATCCGTTTGCATCTTCCCATACCAGGCCATCGTGCGTGCAGCAAGTCGAAGGGCACAAGGCAGAGGAGGGATGCAAAACGTGATGTGTGCGGTGCTGCCGATTATGACCATATGACGGTCTCAGGAGACG
The DNA here is from genome assembly GCA_026745395.1 of Tympanopsis confertula. Classification (NCBI taxonomy): domain Eukaryota; kingdom Fungi; phylum Ascomycota; class Sordariomycetes; order Coronophorales; family Scortechiniaceae; genus Tympanopsis; species Tympanopsis confertula. The sequence goes on from JAOYNU010149600.1 coordinate 16,246, forward strand.
AGTGAACAAAGATGGCGTTTTGTGCCGGTGATTGTCTATGCTGACGCTCACGTCCAATGCAAATTTTTTGCTGATCCGAAGTCCTTCCCCCCACCACCCCCCCAGCCAAACCCGATAAGAAAGTAAACGTCGATAATTCCAACTGCTTATTTCCTCCTGAACGAGCAGCCCTCCGTCAATCTTGCCTTGCCACCGGTGGGTTGGCACAGGACTGTCGTGCAGCCCTGGCAGATAACGACGGTCTGGGCGTGGGAGAAAACGGTCGTGATTGTAAAGCATCCGGGGCACTTGACGTCCATGAAGAAAGAGCGGGGAGCAGGCACGAGTTGCTAAGAGAGAGAAAATGTTTTTATTAGACATTGTGATTCTCAAAAGAGGCGGGGTCCAAATGGGGAGCGTGGCGGCAGGGCCGAGAGATAAATATCTTACCTTGAGTTTGTGGGCCTGGGCCTCCGAAGAGGGAAGGGGATTGAGGAGGTCAACGGCGAGAACCTGCAGTCACATAGTCAGCGGTTATTCTAGCCATGAACTGGACCGGCGATGCTGTCTGAGAAAGACGAGGCACACGACCCAGGGTTTGACAAGTCGGCAGACGGATTGGATATGGGTTTCTAACCATTTTGATTGATGATTTGGAGACGGGCGAACGCGGTGATTCTCGAGATCGGAGGTTTAGTTGACAAAATCTGAGTCGTTGGGTGCAGATTCGATGGCTCGCGATGGGCGTTCGCTAAATGTTTTGGAAGTGAGGTGAGGAGGAAAAGTTCGATAGGGTATTTTGCAACACCTTAGGGCGATATGCCCAAAAGTGGTATAGCGCTATAGGGTTTGGATGCCCCGGCTGTTTCATTGGTCGAGACACGTCAAGCGATTGAATGCTCTGATTCGATTATCTAAGCCGGCTCGTCCCCCCTTTTGGCAAAGGTGGGGCGGCCACCATAATGTGAGGCTTGATGAGGCGGCGGCTGGCAGCAGAGGTAACAGAGCCATTCGTGACGACGGCTTTGTGGCCGACAAACTGGCCTCTGACCGACGACTTCTTTGCGAGCCTCAGCAACAATCTACAAGCACTGATCCGTTCTTTATTGATTCTTGATTCACGCCCCCCTTTGACCACCACCCGCCGATTAGTCTCCCGGAGTTGAGGGGATCATCTCATATAAATCCACCATGGCAGCTCCGGCAGACCAGAGGATAGCAGTCCCGATCGATGACCCTAATGCCGATACAGAGTGGTATGTATATACACGCATGCCACCGACGTAAAGCTCGACGGACGGTGTTGGCTTATTGGACGCAGGAACGAGATCCTTCGGAAGCATGGCATCATTCCAGAGAAGCCGCCCAGTCCAACACCCATGATCGAAGAGGCAATACTTTCGGGACGCCGATTGGCGCACGAGAACCGGCTGGAGGGTAAGGATCTCGACGAGCTCGCTGCGTTGGAGGATGACGAGGATGAAGCGTTTCTCGAGCAGTACCGACAAAAGCGAATGCAGGAACTCAACGCGCTCCAGAAGAAAGCCGTCCATGGGAGCGTGTATCCGCTATCGAAACCCGACTATGCCCGTGAAGTGACCGAGGCCTCCCACAAGGGTCCTGTCTTGGTCAACCTCGTATCCTCCAACGGATTCCAGATCGAATCGTGTGTGGTGTCGGATCTCTGGCGCGAGGCGGCCAAGGAGTATGGAGACGTCAAATTTTGCGAAATGAAGGCGGCGCAGGCGATAGAGAATTATCCCGAGCGCAACACCCCGACAATCTTGGTATACAAGAACGGCGAGATAGTCAAGCAGATAGTCACGCTGGCAATGGTGGGCGGTGTGCGCATGAGCATGCTCAACATCGACGACATACTTGTCGAGGTCGGCGCGGTGCCTGACACCGATATACGTGTTATCAAGAGGCTGAGGCAGGCGGAGGATGCAGAGGAAGAGCGCATAGTGAGCAAGGAGAGAAAGAACAGTCTTCGAGTCGACCTTGACTTGGACGATGAGTGGGACTGAGGGATGATGATAGCATTTGCAGGAGTTACCGGGTGGCCGTTTATTATTATACATGCTGGCGATACCTTCTTCACCTTTCACCTGCTAAGTTGTTGGTTTCTTCAGACTCACATCACGGCCCTGGCCCCGATATGAGTGACCGCCTCCCGCCTCCTCCCGCCTCTCGATTCCGATCCCGATTCCGATGCCGCCCCTTTTGCGACCCCTGACCCACACATTTATTCCCACCCGCCGGCGCACAGACCCTCCCACAACACCACCAAAAGTCCAAAGTCGCGTACATACATAAATTAGCTGCGCCAAAAATCGCGCTCCATGTCGTCACTCATCGCTCCCACACACACAGCCTCTCCTGCCAACCTCCCCCAGCTGCGAGAAGTTTTTCTTTACTTGTTCTCCGTTCCGTCCCTCTCCAAGTCATTTCAAGCAATATGGCCGAGGAAGGGTACCTGCCGCCACTGAAGGATGCGCCCACCCCATTCAGAGGCATTGTGTGGGACGAAGAGTACGGGACGTTCAGTAACAATTCTCGCAAACGCGCTCGCGCGCACCATGTCGCGAGACCGCCGTCGGTGTTTTCCAACTCAAGCGATCCGGCCGTCTTCTCCAGCGACGATGACCCGTCCATCGATAACTACGTTCAGGGGCGGCGCAAGAAGCGCTACCTTGTGGGCTCGTGGTTCCAGCAACAGCCTGTCTCTCCGGACCCCGCAGTCGAGGAGGCCCCAGGGCCACGACCAAGGAGAGTGCTGACACGACAGCTTGACAGCGGAGTCTATATGGGCAGCGATGATCTGCTGAGCGATAGCATCATGCCGGAGGAGCTTCCACTCCCGAAACTGCGATCCGTTGATTCTCCGGCGAGACCCCGCATCATAACGCGCGAGGAGACCCTGGCCGAAAGAAAAGTCAAGGACTGCGTCGATAGGGGGGAGGAAATCATAGATTTATCGTATGGCTGGCTGCTCTCCCGTCCTGCCTTGCTTGGTATGGCGATACGATTGATCCTTTACTAACGTCATCGCTATCCGTGCGTAGGTCGATGCAGCTCGAGTCCATTTCTAATCAAATCCTCGTGCCGTTGACCGAATTCTCGACCATACCTCTTGTTACCAAAGGTGTGCCGTTTGAGCAGAAGGATCCCGAGCTCAAGCTTTACCTGTCGGCAAATTACCTCAGCCGTCTACCGCGGACATTATTCGACGTGGAGTATTTGACAGCTCTGACGCTGCGCAACAACAAGCTGACCGAGCTGCCGCCAGCTATCGGCCAGCTTCGGAATCTTCGGGATCTCAACATTGCACACAATTACCTGCGCTACCTCCCGGCGGAATTGCTGGATTTGACATCGGACCTCAAAACGACCAAACTCACCAACCTCCTGCTTCATCCAAACCCCTATCTCCAGTTCGAGTATGACGACGATCTGAACAAGAGAGTCATCCAGGCCTACAAGTCCTCGAGCGTATCCGAGTCTGACTTGCCAGAGCGGACAGGGACAGCGCGGAGGACGTTCCACCCCGCTTTCTTCTGGCTCCGCTCTCCGGTCGAGTTCTCGGATACCCACGGCACTATTTACTCCGACTTCAAACTCGAGGAGGCGTCGAATCCCCTCCCAACTGCCTCGGAGCACGAGCCTGCTCCACACATACACGCCCGCGACCCGAGCCCATCTCTCCCGACAAAGGTCCCCTCGCTCCTCGATGTCGCCCTACGCGCAGCCTACGGCAGCCAGGCACTTCCTTCTCTTTCATACTACTTCCAAGGGTACGACCACCTTGAGAGTTTGCTTGATAGGCTGGCTGCCCAAAAAGAGTCCGGGGAAACGCGGTGCGCGTCATGCAAGACCCCGCTGGTGACAGCAAAAACAGCATGGCTGGAATGGTGGGGACTGACCAAGGTGCATGAAATGACGCCAGACGATGATGGGAATTATGCGAATCCGAAATCCTTCAGGCTCCTGAATCCAGAACCCGAGGAAACGCTCATTCCGTTTGTGCGCCGTGGCTGCTCTTGGAGATGTCTTCCTAAGGATCTCAAGTCCGGTGCATGGTATCATAGGCATTTCAGCTAAGCGCAGTTGATACTTTCGAACCGCAGCACCTATGCTTCCTCCTTTGTTATTACTTCCTATGCCTGTTACTTGCAGGAGCCTCAACCTTGTACATGATCAATTCGTATGTAGATACAGAGTAGCCTTGGTAATTATATGAACTTCAACTCTCAATCACGTGACTCTCGGAGAATGACGCAGCCCCTCCACGTTTGCTACCCAAAGATACATGCTACATATCTCGATAGCAGTGACGTCCAAGTTATGTATTAATATTAACCTGTCACCGACCTCACCCTCTTCCATGCTGTTCAGTTCAGCGCAAAAAGGCGTTCCACGATGCGCCTCACCACATTGATACCAGGACTGCTCCTTGCGGCTCCTTTCGCCTGCGCTGTCTTCCAGGACGAAGTTGACGACATTGACTTCCATCACCAACTCATCGGTCTGCCTCATCCCGACACTACCTTCTTCCACAAGCCACGCAAAGACGAGAAGGCGACACTTCTCTACACGCTGAGCGATGTCGGGATTCTCGGCGCCGTCAATCCTGGGAATGGTGCCGTCGTGTGGCGACAGCCTCTGTCAAGAACAAACATGACTCGCAGCGACGGTTTCCTGAGAGTAGGAGACGGGGAGCCCTGGATGGCTGCTGCACACGATGGTGGTGTGCATACATGGAATGCCATGAGCGGGAGAAACATATGGTGGCAGAATTTCGACGGTACCGTCCGTGACCTTGAGATCATGGAAGTTACCTCAAGCGGCCAAAAGGACCTCTTGGTGCTCTTTGAGGAACGGGACGCGCTCGTCGCTCGAAGGCTGGATGCATCCTCGGGCCGCGTGATCTGGGAATATCGCCTGGAAGGAAACGAGGTTCCGTTGCAGGTCTCGACAGATACCGCCAAGGTCTTTATCATTTGCCTACACGGAAGCAAAGGCTCTTCCGTCATCAGCGTTCACACGTTGGATCCCGCCTCCGGCAAGCAGACAGATAAGGTCACCCTGGGGGTTCCGGGAGAGGTTGAGACCCGCGAGGATGCCATGTTCGTGGGCGCCAACTCCGCCGCGCCTATCCTTGCATGGACCGACAAGTCTCTTGGCATGCTCAAGATCAACATCCTCGGCACAAACAAGGTCCAAGAGTTCCCGCTGGCGGCTGACGCGGTAAGCGTTGACATACATGCACCGCATCTCATGCAATCGGAGCCCCATTTCCTCGCCCACACTCGGACCACGACTGGAAATCGCGCTCAGGTCTTTCACATCGAACTGAAGGGCAATAAGATATCTCACGCCTACGATCTGCCCCATCTGCCCGGTCTCGGAGCCTTCTCTGTCAGCTCGGACGGCTCAAACGTTTATTTTACGCGCATAACCGAAGAGGAGGTGCTTTTGACAGCAAGCACATCGCACGCCATTTTGGCTCGCTGGCCATACAAGCCGAGCGTTGATGTCGAGCCTATTCATTGCGTCTCGGAGGTCCTGAAAAAGGCGGACGGTTCCTTTGCTGTGCGTTCTGCGGCAACTACGCGGTCCGATGACTGGATCATGGTGCGCGCCGGCCAGGTCGACTGGTCCAGGCCCGAGGGTCTGACGGGGGCTGTGGCAGCTACCTGGGCAGATATCCCGGAAAGCGAGGACCTGGCTAAAATATTGGAGCAAGAGGCACATACCAACATGGTTTATGCATACATGCATCGTGTCAAGCGTCATCTGGCCGATATCGAATATCTCCCTGACTATCTGTCCGAGCTTCCCGGTCGTGTCCTGAATAGCGTCCTAAACACCAAGCAAAGAGCTAAGAAGGAGGGGCTGCACAGGGACGCCTTTGGATTCAACAGGCTCGCCGTCATTGCGACTCGTCGCGGCCGTCTATACGGCATTGACTTTGGCAACAAGGGCAGGATTATATGGTCCACAAGGGCATTTGAGCCCGCGGCCGGGGAATGGGGCGTCAGGGGAATGCTGGTTGAGGAGTCCAAGGGCATCGTCAAAGTCAGGGGTTCCCTCGGTGAATCGGTCACGGTCAAAGTCGAAACTGGCGAGATTGAGGAATTGGTTCCTCTAGGTTCGAGGCCTCCTGTCCAGAGCATTGCCATCGTCGACAGCAACCTTGGACAGTGGATGCTCCCAGTCGGGCCGGATGGCAGAGTCGATGAAGTACCCAGCGAATGGATGCCCAAGGAAACCGTGCTGGTTCGTGGAAGCCAAAACGAGCTGAGGGGGGTTGCTTTCAGCCCGGATGGCGAGACTTCGCATGGAGAGGTCGTGTGGACTTTTGTTCCGCCTCCTGGTCAGACCATCGCCGCCGTTGCGACGCGTCCATCTCACGACCCCGTCGCTTCGATTGGACGAGTGCTCGGTGATAGGAGAGTCAATTACAAATACCTCAACCCGAACACGATACTGGTTGCTACGATGGATGCTGCCAAGTTCATCCTGACGACACACCTCATCGATGCTGTCTCTGGTCAGGTACTGGCCTCGGCCACTGTGGATGGCGTGGACCCCGGCAAAGCAGTAAGCTGCACCATCATTGAAAACTGGTTTGCCTGCTCGTTTTTCGGCCAGTACAAGCTTTCGGATGGATCAAACAGGTCCCTCAAGGGATACCAAATCGTCGTCTCGGATCTGTACGAGTCTGCCGAGCCGAACGATCGGGGACCGCTCGGAGACGCAGCCAACTTTTCCTCACTGAATCCCATCGAGACACCGTTTGGGCCCTCCATACCGACCGTCATCTCCCAGGCCTTTATTATTTCTGTTCCCGTGACCCGCCTTGCCATCTCGCAGACGCGTCAGGGCATCACTGCTCGTTCTCTGCTTGCATACATGCCCGAATCCGGCGCCATTGCGTCGTTTCCACGCCAAATTCTCGAGCCGCGCCGGCCTGTGGGACGTGACCCGACGCCTCAGGAGATTGAGGCTGAGGGCTTGCTTAAATACATGCCAGCAATCGAGATTGACCCTCGCAGCCTGATCTCGCACGAGCGCGAGATCATTGGCGTCCGTGACATTCTGACATCCCCAACCGGCGTTGAAAGCACGTCGCTGGTGCTCACCTACGGCGTCGATGTCTTTGGAACACGCGTCGCGCCGAGCATGGTGTTTGATATCCTGGGCAACGGCTTCAACAAAGTCAGCATGATCCTGACTGTAGTAGCATTGTTTTTTGGGGTTCTAATGCTCAAGCCACTAGTGAGTACACCACCTTTGACGACGTCTTGGGGTCCAATGCTGACGATGCCAAAATCAGGTGAGGAAGAAGCAAATCGATCTGCGATGGGGCGCACAGGCGTAGAGACACTCCATGAAAAAGAAAGAAAAACCGGCTATGAATTGGGTTGATTGATCTCGAGAAAGAAAACACACTCTGTTTCTAGACTTTTACTAATAGGTATGGCCGGCAAGCCACGCCTGCTTCACTCCCCATCTATCTGTCCCAGCGACTGTGACTCATTTTAAAAGGAGCCGAAGCGACAATAAACCCTCGTTGCTTGATCTGGGTAGCGCGTAGTGGCCGGGCTCATGATGGGTTTCCCTCTTTTCTGGGATGACCCTTGGCCTTCGTATATATCTATTCAGACTTTCATGTATCCTCAGTTATGTTAGTTAGGGGTCTGATCTCTGTGTCTGAACCCGAACTACGGACTTGAAATCCATGGTCCGGGTCTGATATAGATAATTCCACCCTCTGGAACACCAGTCTCAAGCGTTTGTTTACTCCTTCGTCTTTTCAAATTAGGCCTCGAAAATACTATATCAACTCATTAACCCCGAGTATCATCAACATCAGACATCATGTCATAACACAAATTCCAACACATTCATACAATGATTTCACCCCAATCCAGTACAAGTCTTGCATTGACATGAAAATTTGTTATGGGCCATTTCCCCTGCTGGCTCGTTCCGACGTTGCCAACAAAGCACAGCAGGCTTGCTGGAATCCCGATCGTCATCCTGGTCTGGAAAGTATGGGCATTTGACGGCACATCCCGTGGAATCGATGCATGTGAAGACGTTTGTTATAACATCTGTGATGCTAACTTGACGTGTAGTTGTGAAAAATATAGACGTCATGACGACAATCTCCGATCGATCTCGGAAAGCACGTCGACTGGGATCATTAAAGGAGTGGTATGTTGAGTCAAGGCCGGAAGATTGGCTATCGAGATTCCCCAGGGAGCATCAATTGCCTCCATCAACTGTCCCCAGCTCGTGAGTAATCTATCGTCGTGTCCATCTTGATGTAATAGTACAGAGGGATCCAGCCACATAATACGGTATTCTCCGATCTATCCTTTTCATCCCCTTTTCGTACCACCCTCATTGCTTTTTCTTTGTCTTGTCCGCCGACCGGACGGGTTGACTGTACATCCAGATGGCGCAGAAGACGACGAAACCTCCAATTGTAACCCCAATACCCGAGATCCAAGGCCAGGCGCCCGAGATAGCCCAAGATCGGATCCATTCATCATGCGCCATGTGCCGAACCGTCACGGTCCGCTTTTCCTCGACGTTGGTTAGGAACGGGCGCTTATAGTTGAGCATAAAGTTGAAGATTCCATGCTGGTCTGGAAGCCGGAACGTGATTGAGTATTTGGCCTCGTAGCCCTCTGTCGCCGCAGCTGGGGCCAGGTTCAGCCTCTGGAACGGGGAGAGCATGCTGAACTCGAGTTGGAGCTCGTCCTCCTCGGGAGGCACAAACGGAATCCATCTGTCCCAGGAATACTCTGATAACGACACAGTGTACGTCTGCGGGGGGCGGATTAGATTGTTAGTATCCATGAGATTCCATTTCTGGAATCGTCGGTGCTCAACATACCGCGTCATTGCTAACCCTATAGATCGTCGGGTTCGTAAGGTTCTTCTCGCCTTCGGGATCGTGGAGATGGTGCTCGATAGAGTTGACTCTCAGAACACCGATTTCGTGAAACGTCCACCCCGATACCCTCTTTACGAATTCCCTGTTCCACGTTTGCGTCGTCGCGCCGTCTACCGTCTTGACCACAGCATCGAACCACTTGTTGCTGAGCATCTCCACTGCACCAAGCACCACGAGCCTTCCCGAGTTTCTCGCCTGAAAGGCTGTGACCAAGCCGAGCTGAGACCCTGCAGCAAACAGTTCGTCTGGATCAATGGTACTTTGCTGCTCGCTCGGGTTGTATAGGTATGCAGTGCGACCGGCACGCAAGATTGGTGTTATCAGAGCACCAGCTCCGAGAGTGTGCCCGGTGCCGTGCGGGTAGGCAATGACTTCGTTTCCGGGCCTCTCTGGGCGAAAGTAGGGCTTGATCCCAGGACGAGCTGGCTCGGGAGGCGATAGCAACAAGACATCATGTGATTCGGCCGCAGAGGCAACGTCGTAGGAGAAGTGGTCAACAACCAGGCCAGTGCGCTCTGCTGGGAGAGAGATGTCGAGTTCTGCAAGAAGGCTGATGAGAGAGGAAGAGGCGCTGGCTGTTGAGGATTGAGTAAGGAGGATGTTACCCTTCGCATTAAGGAAGTCGAGCAGGATGTTCGGGGTCAGGTTCGGGCCAAGGCCTGGCATTGGTCAGCCGTCTATGAGGCATGAAAACTTCAGCCGGGAAGCATACGTACCCTTGATCTTGGTGGGAAGGAAGAGAACATGGTCGTAGGTTTTCTCCCCAAGGTGGAATAGGGCCAGTGACTCGCTCTTTGGATTTTGGAAAGAAACCTGGTATCCCCGCCCTGTTCACTCCATCAGCCCAGCCTCGACGCACAAAACCAAAACAGGCCACGTACGCACCTTCCAGGTCAGCGAAGAATTGTGTGTAGTCATTCTTGTCCACCGTGTCGTCAGTAATGGCCAGGAGCCTGTGGCCAGAGGCACTGATGGCACCCGCACAAACGGCGAATAGTGCCACGAAGGCGTAGACCACTGATCGCATCGCGGGCAGGCAGACCATGTCTCTCGATCAGGAGCTCCAGCGCGAATTTGAGGAGAGATTTAAGACCGCTTCGCGCGACGGACTGGCTCAAGGCTCAATGTGGCTCTGATCTCAAGTTGGACGCTCGAAATGGAGCATACGTAGCCTTGTAGACGACGTTGTGGCTCAAGCTCTGAATCGCAGTGGCTGGTGACTGACTAACCTGCAAGTGTGGCGCAAACTTAAAGTAAAGCTGGATAGATAATAGATGAAGAAAGTCTTATCGTATTACTTACGTATATCTTATTATTCTCTAACCTACGGCCTATCTAAACGAGAATAATATTCTTAAGGAAGTATTCCCTTTAAACCTCCCTTTATCCCTCGCGTTAGTCACCCATCCCTCAGATAATATCTCTTCCTACGCGTCACTCCGATCAACCCACGCTTCGGGGTGTATTATGATGATATGACGATCAACAGACTTTCATGAGGTGATCGTGAGTTTCGATAGATAGTTACTTCAGCATGTGTGATTTCCATGTGATTTTCCACCACTCGACATTCAGTTAAATCCACCTCCTCCCCATTGACCTTACCGACGACTGGTCCAACACTTTTCCCAAAAAAAGACCGCGCACATAATACACAGAAGACATAATACACATAACTCGCGCTTACTGGATCTCCGCTTCACCCAAATCTCACCCAAGCTGCGTAAGCAAGCTGTAAGAAACAAACATGAGAGACAAGCATGTCGTCGTCCGACTTCCCGGCGCCGCACGTGGTCGACCCGCGACCAGGCCGCCCGTATACGCACACCGTTATCTTCCTGCACGGCCGCGACAGCGATGCGCACGAGTTCGCCGACGAGCTGTTTGAGAGCGAGGCCAGCGTAGAGCTCGCCGCCGCCCTCGAGGGCTCACAACAGCCGAGCAGCACCAACGACAGCGGCAGCGGCAGCCACATGGACCGCACACTGCCCGCCCTCCTCCCCACCGTGCGCCGGGTGTTCCCCCAGGCCCCAACGCTGCGGTCCGCACGCTTCGGCTCCGACATAGCGCAGTGGTTCGACATGTGGACGACCGAAGACCCTCGCGCGGCCGAGCACGCCGCCCTCCAGGCCCCGGGGCTCCGGCGCGCCGTCGCGCAGATCCTGCACACGCTGGCTACTGAGGAGCGGCTGGTCCCCACGAGCCGCATCTTCGTGGGCGGCATCAACCAGGGGTGCGCGGCAGCGATAGCGGCCCTGACGAGTCGCGACGGCGACGCCTGGCGCCGCATGTCCGGGCTTGCCGGGCTCGCCGGCCTGTCGAGCTGGATGCCGCTGCACGAGGACAAGGAGCAGGGCGCGCATGCCCGCCCGGCCGACAGCGCGGCGTGGCGGACCCTTCCGGTGATGCTGCAGCACTGCGCCGACGATGATGTAATTGCCGTCAGGAACGGGCAGCACCTGCGCGACGAGCTGGCCGGCACATGGACACCAGGGCCTCGAATGGAGGGAGTATGAGGACGGCGGTCACCCGCGCGGTGTGGACGACCTGGTGGGGTTCCTACGCCGATGCATGGCGTCGGAGGAGGAGAAATTATCCAGCCCACAAAGACAAGGCTTAACGAGTGTGGGGTCGATAATCCACAATTTTTCAGAGGCCCCACGTATAGACCTGACCTATTCTCAACCTCAACTGTACTAAGTCGAAAGATAGTGTTTTTTTTTTACATTTATAAGCTTTTTGAAATTTATTAAAAAAAGAATAGATAAGTACAGAGTGATTAGGAGTATTTAATTTGTCTTGAAATACATGTATGTTTTGTGAAGTGGGCTGAAAGTTGTCGACAGCTGGCAGCAGCTGAGTGATGCCAGTCACATGACAGCTGGCACAGCTGATTGTAGGGGTCAAAGATCATTATGGTGACGCCTGCACGTGGTATCCATGCATATGTCAAGGTCGTCGACTTTGGACGGCTTCCTGTATTAACCTCGTTTCAATATTCCTCCTCGCCCCCCTTCTCCCCCAAAGGATATGCCATTCCAACATACAGAATCGATACAATGGACGGAGACTGGAACGAGGTCTCGCGGATCGCCTTCCCGCCCCACAATCCCCATGGCGTCCCAACACCGGTTGCGACCATGACCTTCGATACGTGCCAGGAGCTCCTATGGACGGGAAACACTTACGGCCGTGTAACGTCGTTCTACTCCAACGATTTGCAAAAGTACACATCGTTTATGTGCCACCGCTGGAAAGAGGCAGGAGGCCCAGTTCGCCAGATCCTGGTCAACGAAAAGGGCGTCATCGCCCTCTCGACACGCGCCCTCCATATGGCGATACGACGAGGTCCACCACTATGGTCGATAGAGTGAGATAACAAAAAAAAATACCCTGGGCTTTGGTGGCATCTTGTCTGATAGCATTGGTGATAGACACGAAGCAATGAAGGACATGCGCTGCATGAGCTTTACCTCAAAAGGAAACTTTGAGATTATTGTGGCCGGACTTCAGGATTCGATGCTCGTCGTCGACTTGAACAAAGGAGAAGTCACAAAACAGGTCAGCCGTTAGCCGTCAGGGGGAGCTTCGTTGGCATGTGGGCGTGGTTTGACTGACGCCGGACAGGTCGATACAGAATATCACTACACGATAATGCGTCGGGGCCGCCACATTTGCGCCGCAACCCAGGACGGAAGCGTCCACCTGCTTGATCCCGTCACCTTTGCCGTTATCAAGGTCTGGCCCGCTCACTCAGCCCTGACCAACTGCTTGGACGCACAAGGCGACTTCATCGTCACCTGCGGCTACTCGCTCCGCCATGGCCAGGCATACATGCTGGACCCGTTCCTGAATATATTCGACATCAAGAAGATGATCCCCATGCCGCCCATACCCTTCCCCGCCGGGGCCGCCTTCGTCCGCATGCACCCGCGGATGCTGACGACGAGCCTCGTCATCTCGCAAACAGGACAAATGCATGTTGTCGACCTGATGAACCCCAATGCTAGTAGCGTGAGGCAGGCCAACGTTCTTTCGTATCTGAACATGTTTGAAATTGCACCCTCGGGCGAGGCTCTTGCCTTGGCTGATGCCGAATGCAATATCCATCTTTGGGGATCCCCGTCCAAGATTCATTTTGTCGACATTCCCACACCTGTCGAGTTTGCGGCGCCCGAGGAGCACCACCCGCCGATACCCTGGCTGGATGATATGTGAGCTTGTCTGTTTTGGTATCTATGGCGGTTATCCAGTTGCTGACGTGGAGCGCAGACCCCTCAATTCCGTCGGTATGCCATACTATCGAGAGGTCCTTCTATCAGCTTGGCCAGATATCGTTTGCGATGTCGGGGCTCCACCCCCGAAGCTCGACCCTCAGTGGCTTTCAACTCTCACCAAATACGAGGCGGGCTTCTACGGGAAGCCGCGCGAAGGCCTTCGAAGGAACCAGGTAGAGAACACGCGGAGTCTGGAAAAGTCGTCCCGCATAGGCCTCCAGGCCCCTAAATTCCTCAGTGAGAAAGCAAGAGAATCAAAGTCGTCAAGCGGGACATCTAGTAGTAAGGAGGACGGTGTGTCGGAAGCACTTGCGCAGCTGGACCTGCACGGATCCGAATCCGAGGTGCCCGTCATGTACAGGGCTGTCGAGATCAAGTACAGCAAGTTTGGCGTCGATGATTTTGATTTTGGGTATGTCTCGCTATGCCCTCTCACTGCCAACACCCCCAATATCGTCGTCGTCGTCGTCGTGTTCGTCTCTTACGCTTTTTCATCTAGCTTTTACAACAAGACGCCCTATTCGGGTCTGGAGACGCACATCTCAAACTCGTACGCAAATGCGTTGCTCCAAATCATGCACTTTACGCCGTTGATACGCGACTTTGCCCTGAGACACGCGGCCTCAGCTTGCATCACCGAGAGCTGTCTGCTGTGTGAGCTTGGCTACTTATTCGACATGCTTCAAAAAGCGGCGGGTTCTGTATGCCAAGCAACGAATATGCTCAAAACGTTGAGTAACCACCCACGGGGTCAGTCGAGCAGTCTCACATTACCCAAGCTTTATTTGCTGTACAACTGACAAAAGGGGCAGCTGGGTCTTTGGGACTGCTTGAGGAGGATTCAAGGGGCCTCCCCCTCAACCTAATGCTACAGACTCTTGCAAGATTTCTTGTCGAGCGGATGGTGAATGACTATCGCTCCGTCTCGCCCATTTCCACCAGTATTGACGAGGTCCGTTATCTCTCCAAGCTCGGAATTGCCACTTCTGGTCTGACATGTCATCATCCAGGTTATGACCATGACAACAACAATGAACCAAACATGCACAAACTGCCACAAGGATATCGCCACCACCAAAACATCTTTTGTCACAGACCTTCAATATCCACCATCTCTGGCCTCTTTGGTAAGTGTCGTCGCTTCTACGAGACAAACTCGCGAGGGCGCCGATATCTGACTGCTTACAAGAAAAGCCAGCTACGCAAGCAAAGGCCCACCTTTTCTCAAATACTCAAGTCCAGTGTCGAGGGCGAGATCACCTCCAAAGGCTGGTGCCAAGAATGCCGGCGTCACATGCAAATCCTTACGCGCCGCAGTGTGCGCAGCATTCCTTCTGTTTTTATGATCAACACGGCAGTCATTATCGACTCGCACAAAGAGCTCTGGTCGACTCCAGGCTGGCTACCTGAAGAGATTGGTGTGATTCTGGATAACAACCAGTTCTTTTGCTACGAGGGTGAGGATCTCAAGATCCATCTCCAGCGTGGAGTCCACCAAATCCAGGTGTTTTCCCTGGTCGGGCTTGCCGCCCACATCGAGAGCGGTGAGAGCCAGAAGCCGCACTTCGTGGCCATGATCAACGGTGCGTCATTCGCTCTGAGAACAGCAGAGCCGATCTCGTTCTAACTCGTATCTTCTCCAGTGGCACACGCAGCACCGGAGCCGCCTTTGGAAAGCCAGTGGCATCTGTTCAATGACTTCCTTGTGACGCCCATAAGCAGCACAGAGGCATTGACCTTCAACACCGCTTGGAAGACACCCACTGTCCTGCTGTACCAGACAAGGGAGGCGAACAACAAGATCAGCTCGGATTGGAAGTGTGAGCTCGACACCAGTATACTCTACCAGACTATCAAGTAAGTCATGAGCCGACCTTTAAAACATAAGCCCCCGTTATCAGTTTCATCAAGGTGCATCTGTCAAAGAACCACCGAATGATGTACTGACCCGTATAGCCCAAACGTGGAAAAGAAGACGTTCCGTCCGCTGGACCCCAAAACCGAGAGGCCGGGTCCCGACACCATCGTCGCCCTCGACACAGAGTTTGTCATGATCCGCCAGCCCGAGATTGACGTCAACTCGGACGGCGAAAGAGCCATTATAAGACCAAAGGTCAACGCTCTGGCAAGGGTCTCAGTCATCCGGGCAACAGATGACGAGCAAGAAGGCTCCCCGTTCATTGACGACTACATTTCCATCCGGGAGCCTGTTGTCGATTTTCTAACATCCTTTTCTGGCATTGCCAAGGAGGACCTCGATCCTCTGACATCAAAACATAACCTGGTGTCTCTGAAAATAGCCTACAAGAAGCTCTGGATCCTCCTCAACCTCGGCTGCAAATTCCTGGGCCACGGTTTGACTACCGATTTCCGCGTCATCAATATCAAAATCCCCAGCGACCAGGTAATCGACACGGCACACAAGTTCTTTCTGCCCGAGCGCCTACGAAAGCTGTCACTGGCCTTTTTATCATGGGCCGTTCTCGACGAAGACATCCAGCTCGACATGCACGACTCAATCGAAGACGCGCGCACGGCGCTCAGGCTTTATCGCAGATACCAAGACTTTGAGGCCATGGGGACCACCTTTTCCGAGCTTCTGCAGATATACGCAAGGGGGCAGAACACTGCTTTCAGACCCCCGCGGCGGGACGCCGGACTCAGCCAGGCCATTGCGCCCGAGGACTCTGACGCACCACCGCGCCAGATGAATACACCGCCACCCGCTGCGCATTTACAGCTTCAGCAAGCAGACGGGACCATCGGGGACGGCCCAACAACACCGAGCAGGGGGGGCGCAGGCAGTGGGTTCTTGGGGAGTGTTAATTGGACTCCTGGACGCACGCCTGGAAGGTCATCACCGTGGCAATGATTTGTTCCCATAGGAATAAGCTGGCAGAAAGCCATGTTTCAAGAGCCAAGATGTTCTACTTTTTGTCTTGTGGTGTGTATCAATCTCGGCCAACGAGGACAGGATGGACGAACGAGGGGTGTTTATACTTATGTTCTTGGAAGGATAATAATCTCTTCGCTCTTGGATGCAAGAAGCCTCAACAGTCGGGCATTGCCATGCATACCCTTGGACATTGTTTCTTCAGTGAGAGAGAATCGTGTTCACATCGCCAGATGCATTTTGACATTATTACTTTTTCTTTCTAGAAAAGCCACTTGATATGTAATGTAGTTGTAGTAACGATATATACGATAATCAATCGCCCGCTACATGCAAGGTGGGTGTTCCAAGAGTGATCGAGCGTCAACCTCCCAACCGCTCACATTTACATAGGACATGATAATATACAAGTGGCCACGAGATACATACAGCATGCTACATTCAACTTCCTAGTCAGCTGTCTGCCACACAAGCACTGCTCTGAGCGGGCTGGCCATCTCAGAATCAGAATGCCAGGGGGCACACGTCGGGTATCAGCCGGCATGGCACCACGGGCAGGGGATTTCAATATAAGCACTTCTTCGGCACAATCTCAGCCACTGAGAGGCTGGATTGCAATTTGACATCCGTGCCAATTTCACCGTTACATCAGGCTTGTTCCGGCAAGGGGACATGGATCCAAAGGTCAAGTTTGATAATATTAAAAGAGGTATTGTGCCTGAAACCCGACACTTGCATAATATCGGATGGGCAGGGCAAAGTCCACACACGTATATAGGGTGGGTAAAAGAAGTATGGCGGAAAGATGCGGACGGCTCAACCACAAGCCTCCGAGGTTTTGGGTCTACAACTCGCCATGTACGTCGGTCACTGTCGGGGCTGCCGCTGATGATACCGTACCGGTCCACTGTTTTGTGTCAGGATCGTAGCCGGGCCAGTAGATACTCGACGTCTTGAAAAGAGTGTCGAACTTGGATCCAAAAAGGCAGGCCATCCCAATCTGTGACTGATGTTAGTAGAGCGAGGACGGGATCATGTCGAGTGTCGAGGGATGAGACGAGGACTTGCCATCACGGCAGAGAGAAAGAGCAGCGACGATACCACTACTCCCATGAGCACCAAGACTTCCGAGGTGCTTGACGTTTGGTTCTCTGCCAGGCTCCTGGTTTGCGCTGCTGCCTTCTCGGCATCTTGCGTGGGGTACAAGGTCTCAATGAACTGCTCAATCTATCGGCAAGCAATATTAGCTGGTGGATCCGGAAGGAACGGGGTCGGGCCGTCGAACCTTTGCACACTTTATGCTGATGGACATGTAGTTGGGATCACGCGGGTCGTTCTTCTTCTGTATCTTCCGTGCATATTTCCTGAATACCTCGCACAGCACACGAAGGCTCTGCGTCGACTCAATCATGATCTGGCAAGCATCGCCTCTGGTGATCTTGACGTTGCGCTCAAAGATGGCCGGGTTGCGGAAGACGCACTCGAGCGTGGCGAAGGCCATTGCCTGGGGGATGGCCACAAAGTTGAAGACGCTCTGCTCTTTGACGCCAGCCATGTAGAACAGACAATCCTCGACCTTGCCGAGCGCGATGAGCACCAGCTCAGAGGTGACCTGCATGGCCCTTTCGCGGTTCTCGGGCTGGAAGATGTCCTCCCATTTGTCGAAGTACTTGGCCCAGACCTCCTGCGGCCACCAGCGACGATCGTCGTCCCAGTCTTCCTTGACATCGCGGATCACATTGGTCTGCTGAAGGAACTGGCCCATCGACTCGGACAAATGAGGACGTTCCAAGAGGCGTGGGTTCGCAAGCTTGGACTCAACAAAGAGGCGCGTGAGGCCTTCCCCAACAAGGCCCGCCGCAAAGTGGCAGTAGCGTTCATAGTCCTTTACGGTCCGGATGCCATCGCGCTCCTTGTCAATCAAGGCCACAAAGTCGGCAAATCCGTTTTCTATCTTGACTGTGATGTCGCAGATGATGTCGTAGTAGGGACGTTTGAGCTTCTTGAGCTCCGCGATTACACAATCGAAGTGGACCAGCAAGTCCCGGTCCTTCTCATTGGGACCACTCTCGCTGAATGTCCAGCCATCCTCGTCGAGGTGGGTGTGGAACCCGCGTAGGAGCTTGATTTTGCGATCAACCGAAATGGTCGGATCATCTTCAATTGTGTCCAGGCCGCGCAGTACAAGGTAAAAGAGGGCAATGGGCACGAGTAGCTCAGGATGCAGTTCCTGGATGACAGCGGCAAAGCTTCGGCTGGTCAAGTCGAGGTAGTGGAAGCATTCCTTGAGAGTGTCGCACTCGTTCGATTGATCCCGCGTATGGACAGGCTCGTGCCAAACTTTCCTGGAGGGGATGGGGTCAGCAGCGGGCACGACAGAGAGCAAGCAAGGAGACGAAGGGTAGCAAGTAGCAAACTGACCATTGAATTATAGAGCGCAGCTCTCTGGGATGAAAGATTAAGTAGAGTGCACCCATCTTGGTGGTGAGGACGTGTATGGATGAGGAAGGAGAAGAGGTTTTCGTGTTGCAATTGAAACGTGTGTGCGTAAAGTATAAATACCGGTTACGTGGCAAAAAGGCTCGCCACGAAAAGCGAAAAGCGAAAAGTGAAAAGTGCCAGTGTTCAGCTGCTGAGGAGAACCGCGCACGACCGCGTCGGCAGCAAGTTTCAAGATTCGATGTTCGTCAAATCATAATGTCGTGAACAGGTCATTTCGAAGTCGTTGTGGGCGATGGAAGGTGCTAATAAGATCAAGCAGTCGATATCATATCGAGGCAGAAGGGGGCGGGGAAAGAATACTGGTGACAGCTGTCAGAATCTGCTGCTAGCCCAAGTCGAAACAGATAATTTGTGTTTATACTGACTTGTGTGCGTTGCAACGCAAACGTGCAGGACGTTATATAGATATACATATACATAGCAAGGCACCAAGCAGGTCAAGGGCGGCGTTCCAGGACGGGTGTGCTCCGGTCAACAGGTCCGGCCGTGACGGCTCGGAATTTCTCAGCCACTTTTAATAACACTTGAAACATTCTACGACATGGGAGGATATATCTATCCAGGCTAGCATGTTATATAATGTTACCATTTTTTTTTATAAATTATAATTCATTATGTATATGAGCAAGCAGTTTTAACGTTGGTCTAAAGGCCGGTTAGGTAAGGAAAGTGGTCTCGAGGAAGGCAAATGCTAGGCAACGTGACATAATGTCGTTCCAACGCCCTTGCATTCTGGCTCCAAAGTGTACACCTCGCTCTTTTCTATCTCTTCACCCATCATCAACCAATTGGCAAATCATACCTGTCCTCTTTCCATAATCCTTCTTCCCACAAACTCCTTTCACAGCCAATCGCCCCTACACCTTGGCACAATCATGTCTGCAAACCGATTCCTCATCTGGGGTGGCAAGGGCTGGATTGCCCAGCACCTCGAGGAGTTGCTCAAGAAGCAGGGCAAGGAGGTGTACACGACTACAGTCCGCTTGGAGGACCGCGAGTCGGCCAAGGCCGAGATCGAGCGCGTCAAGCCCACCCATGTGCTCAATTGTGCTGGTTGCACTGGCCGCCCCAACGTCGACTGGTGCGAAGACAACAAGGAGGCCACCATACGCTCCAACGTGGTCGGCACTCTCAACCTCACCGACCTGTGCTTCCAGGCCGGCGTCCACTGCACCGTCTTCGCCACAGGTTGCATCTACCAGTACGACGCTGCTCACCCCTGGGGTGGACCGGGCTTCACCGAGGAGGACAAGCCAAACTTTGCCGGCAGCTTCTACTCGGAAACCAAGGCCCACGTCGAAGAGGTGCGCCCTTCCCTTGCCTATTATACTCTGCCCCAAGAACCCGAGCCGTCTTTCACCATGCATGCTGACGCGGCTTTCCTCTCCAGGTCATGAAATACTACAAGAACTGCCTCATCCTCCGTCTTCGCATGCCCGTCAGCGATGATCTCCACTCCCGCAACTTTGTTACCAAGATCACAAAGTATGACTGCGTCGTCGACATACCCAACAGCAACACCATCCTTACAGACCTACTCCCGGCCTCGATTCTCATGGCCGAACACAACGACACCGGTGTCTACAACTTCACCAACCCTGGTGCCATCTCACACAACGAGGTGCTCACCCTATTCCGTGACATAGTCCGCCCCAGCTTCAAGTGGAAGAACTTCTCGCTCGAGGAACAGGCCAAGGTCATCAAAGCTGGTCGTAGCAACTGCAAGCTCGACACCACCAAGCTCACCAACAAACTCAAGGAGTACAAGTACGAGGTGCCCGAGATTCACGAAGCCTACAAGGCTTGCTTTGAGAGGATGAAGGCTGGCGGTGTTCAGTAAAGCCTGATCCAGGGATGGTGATATTTTTGGGACGGGCCTTGAAAGAAAGAGAGTTTAGTCTAGTGTGTTATGAACTTCGGACCATTAAACTGAATCTCTCTTCTTTGATTGCAACGTTAATAGTTGGCCCAAAGAACATGCAGAAATGAGGAGAGATTCTGTATGCACTTTCCCCTTCACTCGTTCCATCCGAGTCTGTTCGCAGCAAGAAGGCCTCCAAAGATACCAGTGGCTTGCGCTACATCTGTCAAGTTACCCATCAATGATGAATTCCCTAAAGGTACAAACAAATACTTTGGAAAAGACGCTTGGACTTTGTCGATATCGTACAACAGACTTTATCTAGATGAATCCCTTTCACGGCCAATATCTGGGGCCTGGGAGAACCGACACCACCGTGTGTGGTCACGACACACTTGGATGTTTGCGTCAATGTGCCAATAATAATTGCTGTTAGGCATTGAATTAGGTCAGGGCAAGGATACTGAAGGATTCATAAAGACATGGCTGAAGAAAGTCTGCATCAATAAACATGGCCGGCTGGCGCAATGGTAGCGCGTCAGATTCCAGAAACAGGAATATCCTGAAGGTTATCCGTTCAAATCGGGTGTCGGTCACAAGTGATATTTTTTTCTTGCCTCAACTGAGGCATTCACATAAAAGGAAGAAATTTGCAGCTGATTGAGTCATGCTTTTTTTAACCAAATATCGAGGAATACTTTTTCACAAATTCAATAGGTGAAACGTGGTTTGATAAACACTATATAGACAAATCTTTTTATCTAAGCAACCCGATATTAGCAATTTCAAATTGCCAATTCTGCGATAAAAAAAACAATCACTGATATAACACCCACAGACTGGCATGTCTGCCCGACCGCCATGATATCCGGAATCACAAGACGCACACGAGCGTGCGCACCGGTTCGTCCAGTTACTGTTACTGTAGCAGCTCCTAACTAAACATACTTCATCATCTGCAGCACCTTCGATCTCTCTCTCTGCGCCGATCCATCTCAACGAACCCGCCTCTCCCGCCTGTCTACCAACGTCTCTACAACAAGTACACCCAAGTCCGCCGCACGCTCTCCCCCGGCGCGCGTCTCACCCTCGCCGAAAAGATCCTCTACTCACACCTCGACAACCCAGCCGAATCACTCAATGGAGCAGCGGGCAGCAGCAGCCCTTCAGCCGTCCGAGGCTCTGCAAATCTGCGCCTCAACCCAGACCGCGTCAATATGCAGGACGCCTCGGCGCAGATGGCCATTCTCCAGTTCATGAGCTGCGGGCTTGAGAAACCCGCCATTCCTGCCAGCATACATTGCGACCATCTCATCGTCGGGTCAAAGGGCGCAGACGATGACCTGACAAAGGGCATCGAGACGAACAAGGAGGTGTTTGACTTCCTCGGGTCGGCGGCGCGCAAATACGGGATGGATTTCTGGCCACCCGGCGCTGGCATCATCCATCAGACCGTTCTGGAGAACTACGCAATCCCCGGCCTGATGATGCTCGGCACTGACAGCCACAGTCCCAACGCCGGCGGGCTGTGCACCGTCACAATTGGCGTCGGGGGCGCCGACGCCGTCGAGGCCATGGTCGGTGCTCCCTGGGAGCTCAAGGCGCCGCGCATCCTCGGCGTGGAGCTCAGGGGGAAGCTTGGCGACTGGGTCTCTCCCAAAGACGTTATCCTGCACCTCGCCGGCAGGCTTACCGTCCGCGGAGGCACCGGCTTCATAATCGAGTACTTTGGGCCAGGTGTCGAGTCCCTGAGTTGCACCGGAATGGCCACCATCTGCAACATGGGCGCAGAGGTTGGTGCCACCACCTCCATCTTTCCTTACACCAAGGCCTCGGCGCGATACCTGCGGTCGACAAGACGAGAGGGGGTCGCTGCTGTTGCCGACGTCTTCCAGGGATTCTCGCCGTCGGCAGATGCGGACTCGCACTTTTGTTTTGCTGCCGACCAGGGCGCCGAATACGACGAGCACATCACCATTGACCTGTCGGCCTTGGAGCCGCACATCAACGGGCCCTTCACCCCAGACCTCGCCACGCCCCTCTCGAAATTCAAGGACGCTGTCAGGGCTCAGGGGTGGCCCGAGAAGCTCTCGGCCGGGCTCATCGGGAGCTGCACCAACAGCTCCTACGAGGACATGACGCGGGCCGAGAGCTTGGTGCGGGAGGCCGAGGCGGCCGGGCTGAAGCCTGCTGCTGATTTCTATATCACCCCGGGAAGCGAGCAGATACGTGCGACGCTGGACCGCGACGGCACCCTCAAGACCTTTGACGGCGCCGGTGGCAAGCTGCTCGCAAACGCATGCGGCCCATGCATCGGCCAGTGGAAGCGTCACGACGGCGCGGAAAAGGGCACGCCCAACGCCATCCTGACGTCTTATAATCGCAACTTCAAGGGCAGAAACGACGGGAACCCGGACACAATGAACTTCCTCGCCTCCCCCGAGATCGTGACCGCCATGGCCTACTCCGGATCAACAACCTTCAACCCAGTCACGGACACGCTCACCACACCATCCGGCGAGCCCTTTCGTTTCTCGCCGCCCAGAGGCCACGAGTCCCCGCCATCACCCTTTGAATCTGGCTCACAAACCCTCCAGCCTCTTTCCGCTCCTCCCGAGCCTTGGACGCCAATCGCCATCTCCCCCACGTCGGCGCGGCTCGCTCCGCTCGAACCGTTCGCCCCGTTCCCTCGGTCCGATCTTTCCGGCCTGCGCGTTCTTGTCAAGGTGACAGGAAAGTGCACGACCGACACAATCTCCGCCGCGGGCCCGTGGCTCAAGTACAAGGGCCACTTGCCCAACATCTCGGCCAACACGCTCAATACCGCGATCAACGCCGAGACGGGCGAGGTCAACGCTGCATACGACAGCGACGGCTCCAGGCATACCATCCCCGACCTGGCGCGCGCGTGGCGTGAGCGCGGCCAGGAATGGCTTGTCGTTGCCGAGCACAACTATGGCGAGGGCAGCGCGCGGGAGCATGCCGCTCTGCAGCCGCGCTACCTGGGGGCGCGTGTGGTGCTCACCAAGTCCTTTGCTCGCATACACGAGACAAATCTGAAGAAGCAGGGAGTCGTGCCTTTGACGTTTGCCGACGAGGCCGATTATGACAGGATATCAGCAGGTGACGAGGTTGAGACTGTGGGTCTGTACGAGATGCTCCGGCATGGCAGCGAGGGCAAGGTCAAGTTGCGGGTCAAGAAACCGTCTGGGAAATCGTTTGAGATTTCGACCAACCATACCGTCAGTAAGGACCAGGCTGGCTTTATCATGGCTGGCAGCGCTCTCAACCTGCTCAGCAAGGCGGGGGGGCATGATGTTTCTTATCTGGACGGATAGAGTTCGTCCGTCTTATTAATATGTATATGGTGCGGAATGAATCGCATATAGGACAGGATAGATGCTGGCAGGTACGGAAAATAGAAAGGCATAACCCACTGTTTATTAAACATCATCTTTGCAAACAAAAAAGAAAGTAGATTTATTGTTGAGCCCAGATGGCCAAGAGAATTTGACACCCAGATCCTGATCACGCCATAGACATTTCCTAAATCACCTCAAATTCACCGCTGATCTCGAAATCTCCAGCCATGTATGTAGTCGACCATGCTCGCCAAATTTTCAGCGCCGTCGGCCGTTGTGTTCACTCGCGGCTTCCTGGGCCCTGCACTCTCGCATCCATCTGCAAGCTCTGGCCCATTCCGGGTTCATCCTCACGCGTTCTGGCAGCTCGGCCTCGGGAACTTCATCAAAACCCCTCGTTTGGTAATGCGTGCTGTTTGTGAAGGCCTCTGGGTTGTTGAACTGAAAAGGGAAAGGAATCGGACAACTGGACGAAACGTTGGTTATGCATGCATCTGGGGGCGCTGGAAGCTGTGCATTTCCACTGGCATATAATAGCGCGTCGAACTGCTTGTCTGTGAGCGGAGGACGAGCCGAGCGCTTGCGGCGTGGCCTTGTGTTTTGCCTGTAAGGATGAATAAAGGTAAACTTGGCAGGGGGGGACGCATCTCCGTCGCTGACAGCCAACATCCCGGTTGGCATTGACTCTGGCAAGCTCATTATCTCAACCTCTCCAGCCACCTGGCCCGTTGATACGACGGACTCGTCAGAGCTATCCATCAGGTCACTGCTTGAATAATCTTCGGTTTCTGACTCGGAATCTACGATCATGCGGCGTCTGCGTCGACGTTTGGCAACAGATGATTTATATCTCTTGCGCGAAGTTCCGCTGTCAGATGACAGGGGCGGGACCGAAGCCAATGGCACAGGTCTGGCTGGCCCACTCCTGGTATGCTCCTTATTCCCTCCTTCTATATGTTTATTGGGAGTATGTGAAGATGTTGAGGCTCGATTAATTTGAGAGGGGGATTGCGACGGGGCCTCGGTTCCTAGGGCACCCCGGGGAGAGTTCACAATGCTGGAGTCTGTTTGTGGTTGCGTCGTTAGACAGTCTGCTTGTGTGGACCTGTTATTCGAGGCACCGGGTACGGCCAAAGAGGGCTCATGGATTGTCTTTGGTTTTGAATTGTGGCGTTCTGGGCAATCACGCAATGGCTGATCGGGTGTTGCGCTGGTAGGCCGAGTTCCAGCCGGACTATTTGACTTCCTGCTGGTAGATATGTATTTGGGGGATAGTTGAACCGTGCATATGGGATCTGTAAATTTGGGATCTGTAAATTTTGGTTCTGGACGCTGGGCCCCAGCGCAATCCGTGCTGCTGGCCTTGGGGCGGCTGATGGGCGAGGTATGCGATTCCTCGAGTCTCTTGGGAGTTTCATCTGCGCCCTTCTCCTTCCCCTGAGGTGGAAGTGCTGCCGTCTTGGTCCATTGGTCTGTTTCGGGGATATCTGTGGCTTGTACTTGTATCGGAGGAGTACAAGTAGGAATTTCCTCGCACGAGTCTCCAACGCATGTTTCTTTGGATGGTTTGCTGGATGCGGCTTCCTCCAGCAGCTCTTCAAGTGGAAGCGCATCCAGGGGTCCCGTAGTCGAAGCGCTGTTGGTGAAATTCGTAGCTATTGGAAGCTCTCTGGCTACTTCGAAGAGGACGTCTTCGGTCGATGCTACGGGAGTCGTGGTAAATGGAACGCGTTGGAGCCGTTCGTCGGACATGGCAGAAATCCTCGGGCTGTTCGCGAGGGAAAGCACAGAAGGCTGGTCCTTCCCCTCGTGCGCAATATCCAACGGAGGCCTGGGGCTTTGATGAACCACCCCCGCCGTCGCCTGTGTCGTAGCAGCGCGTGGAATACCGGCCCGGGACTTTCCACCCCGCCTGGCCGTGACGGGCTTTCCCAAATACGGGTTGATAACCGGAAGCACTGTGCTCCGGCTGCTTGAGGGCATGCCTTCAGTTGCTGTTTCAGGCGGGGCCCTGGGGGGCAAGTCACCATCAGACGACGCCGGTTGAGTATCCATCTTGAATAAGGTCGCAACTTCTGGTCGTAGCATCAACCTTTCTCAGAATACGACTCTTGCTAGAGTCGGCTCCAAACGTCAGTAAATGTACTCGCCAGACGCAGAACCAGCCACATGTTGTAGAAATGATCAAGAGTTTTGCTCAGACGGTTTTATTGCCTCCTTTGACGTCATATCTTCCTCCCGGATGATGTGCGGTTGCCGCCGCCGTGGAAGTCGTGGTGGCTTCACTCCAGATGGGAGGGGGTAGTGATTGTCCGCCTCCGCCTTTGGCCCTACTCTTTGTGTTGGCAGAGTTGGGCTCCAAAATGGAGGCAGTTGACGATATAGACGTGCCTGTGTTAGGAGGCAACTCCTCTATACACGCCAATCCACTTTCAGCCACAACAATGTTGGGTCTCGGAGATGAAGAACGCACGCACGAGACCGTGACGGTGATGGAGAGGCCGCCAGAGCGAGAGGACCACACACTGAGCCACGCACAGCGACACTAACACGGCACAAGTCCGGGAAGAGGTCGGACCTTTTACCAGGTCATCATAGCAATAATAGGCGGAGAGAAACGGGAAGTTGGACCGACACTCAGGCTTACCTTACCAGCGGGGTGCGCGCGTTGTACCTATGACCCAGATAGTTTCCAGACAGCTGAAAACGATGGCCCTTGGCTGCGTCGCTCGAGACAGGATGGATCGTTGAAGATGCTGGTCGTTGTTTGGGTGTGTGAATCGATATCGATATCATGCTTTTGAAGGCGATACTAGATATCTGGATACCAAGGAGTTTGTTTACCTGAGGACATGGTCGCTGCCTCGCCCACAAATTGATGCACTTTCGTGCAAATATCGCAGCTGCAGCCTGCAGGCAACTTACTTGCTTCCTTTGTTCCAAGGAAGTTTGCCCGATTCCATGCTGTCTTATTAGTCAGCCAGCTACGCGTTGCTGCTTGCCGCTCATCGAGCCTTTTGCGCAGGCGAAACCTTTTAGAGCGGTCTTTTGGGTACGAGCAGCTGTAATATACTATACCATCACGTTCAAGACACGGGGTTTGCAGGAATGTTCGGGGGGACTATGAAGTCTTTGGTCTTTGATGGAACGAACCAGAACTCATTCAGCCACCAGATTGGGCTTGCACTGCACCCACACACACGCCACAACCTCCAAACCTAATAGTTTAGCCGAATATATCCGACCGAGATATTCCATAGAATGTTGCATCGTCATAACGGAACGCATCTTGGCTTGGCGTCTACCACGCGCCCCGGGGTTTCGAGAACATGATCCTAACGGCATCTGACGTTTGATTCCTGATTGCGCATCCGACATACGGAGACACCCCCTGGCCCAGATCACAGCAGAACACGACGACATACCATGGACTTCCTCAAATCTGCCGTTGCCAGTGCCATCTCCAAGGGTCCTCCCTTTCCATATAATTTTGGCGACAAGGTCGATATCGAGCAATCCATCTGGACGCTCTACAACGGCACCAAACGAGTTCGTTGCGCCCATCCAGCGGGCGATGCCGTGGCTACACTCTGAAGTGAAGATCCTGGGCTGACGTCAATGCCAGGAAGACGGCTCCAACTGCAGTATATTCTCATTCGACGTTGTCGCCAACAAAGCACGATTGCCCCTCGCACGAAACGCGGTCAGGAAGCTGCGAACGCTCCGACACCCAGGTGTTATCAAAGTGCTGGATACGGTCGAGGTACATCCCGCTACACTATCCTTGGCAACGAGGCCAGGCTTGCTGATTCGTCGCCTCAGACAGAGTCGTACATCTACGTCGCAACAGAACGACTGGTTCCATTGAAATGGCACATCAAACGTAAGAGTTTAAGTCCGGAGACAGTCAAGTGGGGACTACACAGCATAGCCGTACGGATCACCTCGAGTTCCCTCGCCTGGAAAAAGACTAATACCAAGTGCCGGTGAGAATCATAGACAACCATCAAGTTCATCAACGGCGATGCGAGCTCTATACACGGCAATCTCAAGGCAGCATCAGTGTATACGTCGGAGAGCGGGGAATGGAAACTTGGCGGATTCGAGGTGGTCAGCAATGTCAAGGACGATGAAGCCGTCATCTATGTATGCGACCCCCAACCGCGTCCATCTGATACGACGACGCCATGACACTGACTGGAAGTCACCCGTAGGCGTACGGCAGCTTGGTGCCGGACTCTGCGCGATATGACCCGCCGGAACTTGCACGCGGTGGCTGGGATGCGATCAGACAGAGCCCCTACCCGGCGGTCGACTCGTTCAAATTCGGTGCCCTCATGTACGAAGTCTTCAATGGCGATTATGCGGGTCCCGATCAAGCCGGCCAGACCCGGAATATACCACCGAGTATGCATTCGAGCTACAAGAGGCTCGTCAATGCGACGCCCAAAGCGCGCCTCAGTGTCGCTCATTTCCTCGATCAGGGTCGTCGCGCTGGATCCTTTTTTGACAGCCCGCTGATCAAACTGACCGAGGGCGTGGATAATCTTGGGGTCAAGTCCCCAGAAGAGCGGGAGGCCTTCCTCAGTGATCTCGACCAGCTTACAGATGATTTCCCCGAAGACTTCTTCAAGATGAAAGTACTGCCAGAGTTGCTCAAGTCTGTTGAGTTCGGAGGCGGCGGCCCAAAAGCGCTCGCACTGGTGCTCAAGATCAGCTCCAAGCTCTCCGATGAGGACTTCGACCACAAGGTGACACCCGTAGTTATCAGGCTATTTGGGAATCCGGACCGTGCGATACGCGTTGCGCTCCTCGATAGTATAGGCATGATGGTCGGTCGATTATCCCAAAAGGTTGTCAACGACAAGATATGGCCTCAGATTGTATGTCCTCCATCTCTATTCCATGCATGACCTGCAAAATCATGTCTGACTCCCAGCAGGTTACTGGGTTCACGGATGTCGAGCCAGTCCTCCGCGAGAAGACGTTGATCTCGGTCCTGGTGTTTGTGTCCAAGCTTTCCGACCGCACCATCAACGGCGAGCTCCTTCGTTTCCTCGCCCGGACGGCCAACGACGACCAGCCCGGCATCCGCACAAACACCACCATCTGCCTGGGCAAGCTCGCAAGGAACCTCGGCTCTTCTACACGTGCCAAAGTTCTCATAGCAGCATTCCTCCGATCACTTCGCGACCCGTTTGTTCATGCCAGGAACGCGGCCTTGTCGGCCCTTGCGGCCACTGCTGAATACTTTACCGAGGATGACTACGCCAACAGGATCATGCCCGCCATATGCCCACTACTCATCGACAAGGAGAAATTGGTCAGAGACCAGGCCGCCAAGACGCTCGACGTGTTCCTGGCTCGAACCCGCAAAGCAGCCTCCCTAATGCCTGACTCGGTCCTGCCGCCGCCCCAGGCTGGAGAAGCGGCAAGCGTGCCGAGGATGAGCACACCACAGCCGAGCGAGAACTCGGCATCCTCGTGGGCAGGCTGGGCAATATCATCCTTCACAAACAAGCTCTCGGCCGCGGCAGGAGAGATGGAGACGCAGAATATCTCGGTTGACAGCACACGGTCAGCGTCTGTTCCGCCGGAACAAAAGAAAACAACACCTTCGTCGTCGTCGTCGGCATCAGCACTCCACCGGCAAGCCCTGGCGTCGCCGACCTCGACGCCAAACCTCTCCAGATTTCCGTCTCAAACGGCGACTGCCATGGCCGAGGAGCTCTTCCCTCCTGCTTATGATGATGCGGGTGACGGATGGGGCAGTTTTGGTGGTGATGATGATGGACTCGGCAGCGGTGAATGGAACGCATCAGCTGCCGCCATAACACCCGCAACCCCAACTCTTGGCACGGCGTTTGATGATGGCTCCGAACCAGATTTTGCCGGGTGGCTGGCTGCTCAGGCACAAAAGAAGAGCGGGGCACACAAGGCCAAACCTTTACCAAAGGGACTTGCCAGAGCCTCGGTCACAACCGGAAGTGGAACACGGAAGACCAATAGCCCCATAGCAACAACTCCCAAGCTGGCGCCGAAGCCTGCCAAGAAGATTGATCTCAAACCAAAGGAGAACGAAGAGGACGACGATGGGTGGGGGGATGGGTGGTAGGGGGCGGGTGACGGATCGGATCAGGAGGCTCCATCGGGTCTATCCAGAGCGCTTCCGCAGTCTCCCGCTTTTCTCGGGCTATCTACGAGGAGCCATGTCATGACTGGGCGTTGGGTATACAGGGCGGCAGACAGGCCAGCTTGGCTCCACGGTGCAACCATGTGCCGAAGAAAGGCGATAAGCCGGGATAGCTATATGACTTCTGGATCTATCACATCGATCTCACGCACAAACATGATGGCCAGGTCCGACGTCACCTCAATCGAATCTTGGATACGAGATGAATCCGAAGTGAGTGATCATGCTCGTGATCCACCGTCAGGTCGAACAAATCATGGCATATCGTACCTGCTACGTGGCGTAGTCGACTGGAAGGAAGGGAGGGGGGTGAGGCTGAATCAACGCCCGGCCCGCTTGGCTGAGGTTGTCCAAGTTGCTTGATCACTGGGAAGTTTGTCAGAGACACAGGCTCAGAGCGAGGTGGCCGGCCCACAGCGTCAACCAGATATGATGCGCCCTTACTTGGTATCACGACAGGTCCCAGGCTCATCATCAGGTTCCACACCGAAGGAAGCCAGCCGACGCTGCAGCGCATCATCCATCCATCCAGGCGCGCCAGCAAAAAGGACCCCCCCCCCCGCCGCCGCCGTCGTCTGTCAGGATTCTGTCATTCCCGCGCATCTCCTAATACGATGCCGTTGGCCACTTGGCAAAAGCTGTCTCGCTCGCTACGTTTCTTTCTTGTCGCCTGCCTTGTCGATTCCCACGCTACCAGATACTTGCTGCGACAACGCCAACCCCGTCGCCGTCCCATCCCAAGCCCGCCTCCAGCCTTGTAACGGTAGTACCAGGCAAGACATCAGGCGACACCAACCGCGAGATTGGCCTTTCTGTTCCCACTTGCTTATTGCTTTCTACCCGACCAAAAATGTCCCGCCCGAGCTGTGCGGCCACAACCTCCCACCCCTATCACCACTCGTTCCTTCAAGGAGGTTGCCACGTCATCTGAACTCGATCCATACGTGCGCGCGACGAGTGCCACAGGCGGTAGGGAATGACTACGCGTATGGGGGTCTCGTACGAGATGATAGTATGCGATGATTTGTCTCGACGCTATTTCACTTGCCCCATGCCGCGGAGTATTGGGATAATGTTATGTAGTCACCAGCGCCACTGGGCATGGCTGAATAATATCGGACTCGGGATTTTGAGCCTGTCTTATGCGACGCGAATCCCTGATATTGGCCTCGTTGTCTGGTCACACGTTGCCGGAATTGCAGTTCTCAGTCAGTGAGCTCGAGAAAGCGGGGACAAGAGGGCAGCTCTGCCAAGACTCAGTATGCTACAAAGGCTGCTGGGCATGTTATGTGCCTCGCTCTCCCGTAGCAAGACTGACGAGTATTGACTGATGACTGACTGACTGATGACTGACTGACTGATGACTGACTGACTGACTGACTGACTGACTGACTGACTGGCCTGCTGACTGAGGCGGCAACCGGCTGCCAGAGTCCCTCCCAGGTCCTTGACGTGCGGCCATGGATCCTTTTGGTATGCGGGTAGACGCAGACTAGCATCTGCCCGTGGTCATGCGTGCACCCGCATCGGTCGGAGAATATAATTATTTTTCTCTTTGATGGAGCCATCTGAGATTCCACGAGGATATGTGCGTGTGTGGGGGGACCGTCGCACAGCGACACGGCCGACATGACGGAAACGGAGACGATACGACACCGGACGAGCAGTGTGAAGCGCGCACTCGGCCTGCGCTTTACACGCAAATGTGGTGGCACGGCCGTGTCTTCGTTTTGCTCTGCTTGCTTGGATGAAAAGAAGAAAAGACAAGTCAGGCGGACAGGGCAGCAGGACAAGGAGGAACGTTGGTGGCGAGTGCAACTGCAACTGCAACTGGAGAGCGGACAACGCATCGTCACTTGATTGTTTCTTCTCTCACAGCCGTGACATCTCGTGCCTGGAAAGCACTGTTGGCTTGATGCACCATCGGAATCGACGTCAAAACACATTGGGTGCCCGTATCACCGTCCCGTGTCACCGACACAATCTGGAGCGTGGGCCAGAACCGCCGACGGCGCGGGTCGAACCACGATGACTGCCGTGAGGTGAGCATGGAGCAAGTGAAACAGGTCGGCTGCGGAGGGCTGGAATAGCACAATCTACTCGAGAATTGCTGCGAGCGGGCCAGCATCCTCGCGTCGCCAAGTGCTTTTGGCATCTGTGATGATTATCGTGGGCCGGAGCGAATGAGAGACGGCACACGATTACCTCTCAGCGTCTTGGCTGGGAGGATGAGATTCCAGTAATACGATGATTCCTTTAAATAATATTAACTACGGATGGTGAGCTTGATACGCTGCGCGGCCGCATTCTGATCCACACTGCATATATACCCAGCGAGGCATGTCTGAAGGCAAGTTACATTAATGTTAAAGTGGGTTGCTTTTTCTCTCTCTTTCAGACAGGCCAAAGACGACTGTCCAGTAAAGTGGCATGCTCTCGGCTTTTCTGGCGCCCTGTTGTCTTTGGGTCTGTTGTCCTTGGGTCTGTTGTCCTTGGGTCAGTGTGACCTGCAACCTGTACTTCGGGCCTTTCGTGCTTCATCCCGAGTTTTAGGAACAGCGCCAGTTCATGCCAACAGCCCTCTTGAACAGAACTGAAAACAGTTCAGCCCATTATCCGCCTTCCCAAATAGGAATGGGAGGCGGGCAGTGGCGGCTCAATCAACAGGAGGTCTGCTTCCTCTCTGTGATCTTGGCGTGTCAGTATAACGGGGTGTGAAGGTCAGCAGTAGATTCTATCTAAATACTGGAGGGGGAGGATCCGGTCATGGCAACCTGCGAGGTGAGACCAGGTTGTAACCGCGGACCGAACTGGTGACACGGATGAGTACAAACACGGGAAATTCCTGATGGATGCTGTGAGCCTGGGCTGTGCCACCACCGTTCATTCTGCCGTTCTCTCGACTCTCCGGCATTATATATATACCCCGCCAGACGAGGAGGAGGAATATCTGATCTTGGCTTCTGCTACCCCCATATCCACCTTGGCCTTTTTCTGGGGTGGGATTTTGTTCAGCCCAAGGAAGAGGGGAGGAGACGTGAATGCAGCGTGGACCTCATATTGCAGATGTGGCTTGTGGGTTCTCGCTCCTCTGGTCAATAGGATATGGCCACAACGGCATGTTTCATTTTCTGTGGCTCCGATCCTCCCCGAAGATGTAGTCGGCAATAGCCTGCATGTAACCTGGTTGCTTGTATCAAGTTTGGTGGGATAGCGAACGCCGTCACTCCCTTGGCGCTGGCGCCTGGGCTTTCAAAGTTCCTCCAAATAATCGGGGGTGGCCTTTTTTTAGCTGAAGTTTATTGAAGACGTGATGCGGCGGGCGATGTGCCGGTCCGCATAGACTGGCATCTTTATTCTTGGTGGACTTGGCAGCCAACTCGTTTGAAACCAAAATCATGGGCAGGGCGTGGGACTACTACCCGCCAGCGACAACTACCAATTCAGCTTCCAGACGCGGTGTAGTCTGATCCCAAGGAAATGGGAGGAGACTGGCCCAGGATCCGGGTCGGATGCTGTGTAGCGGAGAGGACATGAAGCAGGAATCGATCAGAACCAATTCCATCAGCCCTTGGGATCTTTCGTGGGCTCAAAGAGCGGCACATGCTGGGGGGAAAAGTAACCTTTGAGAGCACGGTGTTATCAGGTGTCAGTCAACCTGGGGGGTATGTGCCAATCCCGGGTACGTGTAGTAAACGCCATCTTATGAAATTTCACGAGGCTTAACACGTAACGTAAACATACTCATGGAGCCTGTCTGCATGTGTCGAGGTGAGAGCGGCAGTTGCGTGCCACGCCTCACTCACAGCCGTTGGGATCTATTATTGGGATGCGATTGGGCCTCCGCTCACTTGAGCCAAAACGTCCCATGACCTCTATAATCCTCCAAAACAAGAAATGAACGCACGAATGCACGCGTCTTGTTGAAGGCTCAGCTACGAGGTGTCAGGCCCCGCTCATCCGCTGCTACTGGCCTTCATGGCTATCTATGGTCATGGCGTTTGGCAGAATGCGCCGTGCGTGTATGCGTGTATATCAGCATGCCCGGTTGACGAGCTCATCGATCAGGCAGGCGGACGAGGAGGAGGAATACAGCTGCCTCGTATGCAACACATGGTGAGATGCCACTGCAACGCAACCGCGAGGACTTTGGCCAAAGATGGAAGATACAGGCTTCTAAACGCCGAGCATCTTCTTCTCTCTTCTAAATGGTACCATGTATCAATATCAAGTCTTTTCTCCTGAAAGCGATTGGCCCACATCTGCACTCGGAGGGAGGGCGTAAGCCGGATGTTGAGGACTTGGCGTGCGGATAGCTGTGGAGACGTACCCAAGCATGTGTGTGCTGAGTTAAAGTGGGGGCCCCGCACAGTACTAGTTGACTAACTACTAACCTAACCCTAAGTTGCAAGTGAGTTAGTTGCTTTTGATGGACGCTTATATTTACACGGCGGGGTGGGACGAGGGGGAGGGCCAAAAAAAGGAATGGAAAAAAAAAGAAAAAAAAAAAGAATAGATGAAGCGGGTACGGATAACACTAATAACAGCCCGTCTCAACAACTTTCTTGCAACCGTTGGCCCCTAATGTGACCAGACGACGCAATCGTATGGGTCGTTGGCGGACCCCATCTGTGTTTTCTCTGATGCTTATTATTTTGCTCTCGGGAGAAAGACAAATCTGCAGGCTCAATTACGAGCAGCTCGATATGGCCATCAAGAGATATCATATCAGCCGCCTGTAATCCACCACGCCCAACGACTGGGTTTGAGTGAGTATTCCCTGGTTTAGTCCGGTATGCTGACGAGTCTTGGATTGAGCGAGTTTGGACAAGATAACTGACTCATGGAGCAGCTAATCCGGATGCAAGAGTTGGAAGTTGGCCGGCAGTGTCTCGCCAGACAACCGCATTCCGACACCCTGCATAGCCTTGTGTCCTCTGGCAAGCGGTCTGGCGTTCTTCTTCAGATTTTGCTGTACATGTAGCGTAGGTAACGAACAGGTCTGGAGGGGTGAAAAAGTTGGGTGAAAAACCACGACTTCATAGATCTCTTGGCTCTTGGCAACCTGCCGACGGAAACCCCATCGTCAGCGCGCCATTGAGACTTGCTTGCTTGTTGCGCAGCCATGCCCCGCCTCTTTTCTGATCGGCCGAGCCGACATGGTCCACGTAGTGTAATATTCACGTTTGAAGACCATATATTTTTGTGGGCCTTGGTTCGTTCCCTGATCCAGTCAGAGGCTTTTGAGAATGAGACGGTCCGACTGCCGTCGGGTCGGGTCAGAGGCCGCAGGCTGCCCCTCGTGCCAATAACAGGCGGGACTCTTATTGTGACCAAAGGCCTCGACGCTCCCGTGACTCCAGGCTGTTATGCTACTCCGTAAATCGGACGTCAAGTTTGAGTCGTACAGATCGTGTGCTCACGGTGGTCTCGGGTCAAATAAAGCCAGTCTGTCGGAGCATTTCGTGAAGTGGGCATCAGTCAGAACTCAAGTCTCGGAGCCTGGTATTCTACCTTTTCAGGCATACTCGAGTTTCTTATTATGGAAGTAGTATCTATATGTATGTATGTATATATATATATGTATAGCAAGTGTTGAGTGTTGAGTGTATGTTGTTTGTATAGCAAGTGTTGAGTGTTGAGTGTTTGTTGTTTGTATGTAGTATGGATGGTGGGTCTGATGGGTAATATCTCTCGGACAGTTAGCCGCATTTAGTAAACGGAAGAGCGCCAGGAGTCGTCTGAACGTGATCGTCACAGGGGTTTGCATCGGTGGCTAGCCAAACGCAAGCTTGCAGAGTGCTCTGCAATGGCTCTATCTGGCTGTCCATTGGCTGGCGACAAAGAACCCAGACACCTGGAGGGAAACAACATGACGCAGTGACTTGTAGTTTTGCGATGCGATGGATTGAGCTATGCTCAGGTTCCCCGGTTGGCCGTGGCGGGGCTTTGAAGGATGTAGAGACAGCTGTGATATATTGGCCTGAAGAGTCAGTTATCTGGAGTTGTCTGAAGTTGTCTGAAGAATTTGTCTTAGTGACGGGTTGTCTGGATAGGGGTGTCAGGCAGGACCAGCTGTCAGAAAACGCTTGCGGACCGCCATTGTTATCCACCAGTGTATCTGATCGTAAGTTGGGAAGATCAAGTGATAAACTCGCAACGAAGCATTCAGATCCAGTTAGTCAATGGCCTTTGATTCTGTCAGCATCGTCTTCAATCCGCGGTAGACCAGGAGACCTGCCCGGCATCGGCGGCTTTGTTGTGCGGGCTACAACACGAGCACCGCCTCCTCCATACCGGGTACTCGTATCGGCGGCCCATCCTCGCCATTCGCATCTTCGTTTGCAAATTCATTTTCATTCTGACCCCGGAGAGCGGTTTTCTTGATAGCCAAGATCAGTTGCCAACGTTCCACTCTCGGCTTCCTTCCCGTTCTTTTGCTTCCTTATCGTCAGGGCAGCCATCCGTCCTCCATCCATTCCTCCATCCGCCCTCGTCCACCCATCCGCCCATCCACCCATCCGCCCATCCACCCATCGACAAAATTTCCTCAAACCCACGCCACTTCCCCACTTCGGCAGCTCGAACCTAGGGGCGTGGGATGCATCACGTCAAGGTGTGGGCTGTGGTGATAGGAGCAGCACCTTGAGTGGTTGAAGCCAAGGGGCGGACGAGGGGCACGAAGCACCAAAGAAAGTCGTTCCGAAACAGCCATTGTCTTCAATAATCTCCTCCCCAACGATCCCCAACAACTCTGTTTCCGTCCCCCACCCCTCTCTCCGTCCCCGTCTTCATGCACGCTCTCTATACCTTGCCAGCCTCTTGTCCTGGCTTGAACAGACCCCAACTATCACGCAAACTCGAGACGAATCTCCCTCTCTCCCTCTCTCTCTCCCTCTCCCTCTCCCTCTCTCTCTCCCTCTCTCCCTCTCCCTCTCTCTCTCCCTCTCTCCCTCTCCCTCTCTCTACGACACCCCCCTCTCGACTACGCTCACGAGACTCGAATCCGCACCTGCGTACGCACCTACCATCTAACATGGCAGCTGTCTCTGCTGCATCCGGCCGATTACGATGTGGCCCCGTCCGTACACACCCCCTCCTCCTCCCCCAGAACACAGCCATGGCTACATCGCCCTCGACCGCATTTTTCTGCCTGTGCCAGGACCCCTCTTCGTCCTATCTCTAGGGCCTCTGGGCCATCCAGGCCGTTCCGTCACCCTCTTTCGAGAATCCGCGCCGCCCTCCCCCACCCACGTCTTGTCGTGTTTTATTAGCCCAGCCTGAGTGCCGAACAAGAAGCCGTACCTTGCAGTCAGTCGCCAGCCTGGCCTTGCTCCGTCCGCTACCCGTTGCTCGGTCTGGCACGCCGTCTTCTCGCGGACGTGAACATCAAGTCTCCTGCCTTCGCTGCCAAGCAAACACTCTCCTCGCTGCCAATGCGCAGTCCGACAAAACAAGGAGACTGAAAAACACCAAGAGGGGCCTACTTGGCGGCCGTGACAACCACTCTGTCAATCCATTCTATTAGTGGTATCCCGCCTGCGCCCCCCATGTCGCCGTAACCCGTGCTGAACCGTGCCCAAGTGAAAGCTTTCCTACCTTGCTCGTTTTCTGGAAGCCCTCTGAGTAACTTCAAGGCTCGACAACAGGCCATCATCACTGGAATAGAGAAGACCTGGCCGTCCCGGCTCGCGAGCGTGGACCATCACATCTGCGTCGTCCGGCCCAAACACTCACACCCCCCCTTCACCAGATCACTCCTCGCACTCCAACGAGAAACATCTACTGTCCTTTCAAGGCCTCGCCACCAATCCGTATCTTATACCCACAGCCCACTGTTCGCCCTGTCAGCAGGGACCCTCCAAAGGAAAGAAGAAAAAGAAGGAGCAAAGACAGGAACACAAAAACGAGGCCCCTCGGCACATGGACTCGGGAGACGACGCACAGCGGAACACTTGGGCGCTCATCAGTCTTCTTTAGTTGCGTAACCACCCGCCTCTTCTGGTGCGCTTCTGTTACGCCTCTGGTTGGACATCAACTTACCTGTTTGCTTGCCTGCCCGCCTGCTTGCTTGCCTGCGTGCCTGCGTGCCTGCCTGCCTGCCTGCTTGCTTGCTCACCTCTTCTACTGCTTGTCTGCTTTCTCACTCTCTCGGCATTTTCATCAGTTTATAGCCTCGCCGCTCGTCCCCCCTTTGGTGTACAGATTCGGTTTCGAGTGCTGAACGGCCGTCTTTACTTTGAATTCGGACGAAGATTCGGGGTACGAACCTGCGCTGCTCGGGTTTACTGTCGTTTCAGCTGTTCCAATATTTATCCTGCTGCGATGCCGTCACTTCTCTCAAACGTCGATCCCATTATAATTCCTTGACCATTCTTCGCCCCCCCCTGTTCGACCCCGGAGCGGGCAGAGGCGCCCCCCCAAACTAGGTGAACGCAAACACGCCCACGCAAATCACCTGCTCGGTTTGTCCAGTCTAGTAGGGGCCACGCTTCGAATCCCCTTGGTCGAGATCTTGGACGCTTTCTCTTGGAGTCTGAGTCTCAGGTGTGGCAACCTTCTGATTGTTGACATATCTTCTCCGTCCATACCCTCTCCCCTTTTCGGTTCGGATAACAATTTGGCGGTATATCCTGTCCACATTCGTATCCCTGGAACCGACAAAACTTGGGCCCTCTTGTCAAACCCCCAGATAATGACCTAGCTGGCAAAGACGCCAACCAGTAAAGCATCTGCCCAACGAGAGAGTCTGCCAGTTCAGAAGAAAGAGCCTTGCTACCTACCATCCAACTTGGCCCGTTGTTGTGTAGGAGGCACAAGACGGGGAGGCAAAAGCAAAGGTGAACCGAATTTCATCCACAAACGACAACGACATCAGAGAATACACCGGATACTACCAGGCCCAGCAAGGCGGTGTTGGCATCCCTAGCATCTTGCGAGCTCGTCAGCTGGCTCCATCCGATCCAACCTGCGCCTCCTGCGACCCGTGATGGACGTTGTCGCTCTCCTCAACGCATCAGCACCAAACGCCATCGCGCGAGCTGGTCCTCTCGAGATCATCCCGGCCCCTGACGACTTGGCAATCATCTCAACGACCGAGTCGACTTCCTCGCTGTCCGTGTCACCGGTCCGCCGGGAGAGCGAACCGAGTCGGGCGACTCCAGCGACTTCAGAACTGAGGGGGCACACGCCATGGGATGCGGGAGGATACTCATTACCGTTGACTCTTGACACCAAGCTGCTCCAGAACCGAGGAACCATCGTGTACAACGGCTCGCCCATCGATAACGTAGCCATCATTACATACGACGACGTATCATCTGCCGACTATCCCTCCCAGCAAGGGTCGTCCCCGGCATCAGACATGACGCAATCAACCACAAACACTCCAATTACGCGCTTCCAGCCCCCGAGGTAATATTATCATCCCAGTTGGCAAGACTCCAGGGAAGTCATCAAGACGGTGGGCTAACCAAGTGCCTGAGATGGGAAACCCCAACAGACGAATGGACGGCGAGGAGGTTTCTCAACCTGCAGCAATACGGTAAGTTGACCCTTGGTGAGATTTATACACACACACACACATATATATAACAAAAACAAAAGAAATAACCGTGCCGGCACCACTGACCGCTTTCAGGCCGAGCTACCTATCTGATGGCATTCCCTCGGTGGGCTCCATGAGCGTACCAAAGTCGCCCAAGCACAAGTGTTCAGACAGCCACAGCAGCTTCTCCTCATACACATCCTCATCCCAGTCGGGTGGCCATTCGCGGATATCTTCACTGTCGACAACCAGTGGCTTTCACCCTATCGGGGCAACTTCAGACATGGCTTCGATAGAGCCATCCAAGTCAGCAATAGCCCTTGGGCTCGATGTCTCGATGGACGGTCGACAGGCACCACAATATACGATAGATGGAGACGCCAGAGCGGCGCGAGCCGTCCCGGCCATAACCAGCGCCAGCATGTCGCCAAGAAACTCGATAGTCCATGCTCCGAGGCCAGGAAGCCCGTCTGACGCGATCCTGATGCGAGGGTCTGCCGCGGCTAGGCGGGAGAGTGCAGGTTCTGTTGCAAGGTGGGTCACGTTTCCCTTCATTTTTGTTCGGAAGTCAAGGAGAAACGTTTCCTCCCGCCATGCTGCCGAAGCCAGCACAAGGCACACACGCCTTTCCTTGTCAGCTTCATTCTTGTCTTGTCATCTTGTCGTCTTTTCTCCGTTCATCTCGAGCTATCCTATCTGGCATTCGCTCAAGGCCTGGTTGTCAAAGCCCGCCCTGAAACTTGCCAAGATGGTCCAGACGACAATGTTTCTTACAACTATGTTATTTTATACGCGCATGACTTTTTCCATGCTGGAGATATAACAGCACGTGACCAATAGGCGGGATTTGTATACTCCCCACGTGATCTCCTTTATCCAGCTTCCGCCTATATCCCACAGCACAAGACATCGGGCACTTGAACTTGGGGCCATTCATCTACTATCTTTTTTTTAATTCACGTCTCTTCAATGCTAGACTCCTGGGCTGATTTTGCGTGTGCAGCTCGCCACAGATGCGGTTTCCAGCCGCTGCGTCTTTGGCCGCAGCCAACAACACATATTCCAAATCGCACAAAAGAGCCATATCGGCACCTGACTTGGCTGCGGCGTCGGAACCACTCCAGTTCCATCCTCTTTCCAATCTGTCTTCGTTTCCTCGCATGGCTTCTCTTGCCGAGTCAGGGTTCGCTCCGAAGCAAGTCAATCACATCCCCGGAGCCATGGCGCCGCCAACGTCGACAAGCAGCAGCAGCAACGGCCTCGGTGATGGTGCCGGGGCCAACGGCGAGCGCCCACCGAATATGGACGGCAATTACCTCAGAGCACCGGCCGAGGAGGCCGAGGAGAATGACGGCACCGAAGAAGAAGTCAAGTGCATGTACGTGGACAACTGCGATACCGGCTCGCAACCGCGCAAAGCCATCTCGCACATTTTCGGTCGCAACAAACTGTGCACGCGTATGATCCCTCGCAGCATCTGGGTTCACTTTTGTCGCAAGCACTACCAGCGCAGCCGCTACCGCAATGCGCACGAGTACTCCAAGCTGCAAGTGGACCTGGTCAGGAAGCAGATCGACCGAGTCCAGCGCTGGAGCGACGACAACGCACGCCACATGCGTGCCGGAGTCGTGGCAAGCTGGTCTTTATCGGTCCGCAAGCGGGAGCAGAAACGGCTGGAGGACAGGTCGGGCAGGAAGCGACTTTTTCAGGACAGCGACGACGAGAACGAGCTGGATAACGCCGAGCTTAACGGCACGGCTGTCCCAGGCTGGCTCCTGGAGAAGTGCGGCACGGGCTATGACACTCCGGCGATCCAAGAGATCGTCGAGCACCTCAGAGTGGACATCGAGAACGGCACTCTGAGCCAGATACCGGACATTGAGATTCTGCCCAACATCAATGGTGACTTTTCCGACAAGACGCAGCTCAAACGCAAGATCAGCATGCTTTCTCCCCAAAAGCGCTCAATGCCCACTATGACCGACTTCTGTCCCGACATCAGCAAGCATCCCACCAGTCCACCGAGCACCTACACGTCGGCGGCTGATGATGACTCGTCGTCGCCCTTGGAGAAGCGTGCCCGCCTCACCACGGGCAGTCATCCTTACGACCGTTATCCACCATCATCATCATCGTCATCCGGAGCAGCGCCAAGCAGGCTCGGAAGGCCGACGCGAAACTCGGACCGCACCGTGCCTATGATTCACATCATGCGCCCTCGCATGGCGGTCAATTCCAGCACATCATACCCCCCGGCCGACGATGGCTATTACCGCAATGGCAGATGGCAGAATATCGGTTCCATGCCGCCAATGGCCTTTGGATCCTTTGGATCCTTTGGACCACCACCTCCTCCTCCACCACCACCACCACCACTACTACTACCACAAGCTGCTGCCCGTCTGCTGCCTGCTCCTTCTTCACAGCCCCTCATGGTCAAATTTGAGGCGGCTGCCTCGATGAACCCCCCGTACCTCGACCGGCGCCAAGGACACCAGCGCTCCCAGAGCGAAGCGACCCCTATTCCAGGCAACTACAACAGCCTGCACCACCAGGCCAAAAGTGGCAACACTACGGCGTCGAGCTACCGCTACTCCGAAAACCAGCAGCAGCAGCAATCAAGCAACGCCATGTCGCCGAGCTACCAACCGCCCCCGATGCAGGGTCGCAGCTACTACAAGAACGTGTCGCCGTCATACTCGTACCAGTTCCACAGCAGCAACTCGCCAGCGGGCTCAAGCACGCACCCGTCCTATGGTGGCATGCCAGTGTTGAATGCTCTCCAACAGCAGCATTCCCGGCACCAGAGCACTCCCGCACCAAGTACGCAGCTGGCAAGCCATCCGTCACAGGTCATGTCCCAGCCGTGCCCGCCTCTCTCAGCCATGCAACGCGGCCCCCCCTACGAGCGCGACCAAGGCGGCCAAATCGTACACTCGGGCTACGAATCTTCGTTCCAACAACACCTTGGTCTGCATTCTCGTTCTCGAAGCCATAATCAGTCCGGCCAGCCGTATCAAGATAGGAGCTGAGTCCCTTGTGTGGTCGAGACCTGGGCACCTGGGCACGCATTGGTTTTTTCCGGATCAGAGGTCCTTGATTGCTGCTCATCATAGCATTCTTGGATCCTTATTTCACACACACACACACACAAAATTGGTTTCAGGCGTTGGTAGTGTGGGGCTCACGGAGACAGCAAAGCCCTCAAAGGGACTGCTGAGCCGACACGGGAGTAGGATGCTATCAATCATAGGCGCATGAGAAAATGGACGACTGGATGCCAGGGTGCTCGTGGCTCAGGCAGCAAAGGGCTTTTGTTTTGCAGCATTCGGCGCGGGACGGATAAAACGGGGGCTCCTTTTCTTGTCTCTTTATTTCCTTCTTTTACGAGCCGGCTCACGGAGGAACACCAATTGTCTTGGGATGGAGAGCAACTTTGCACTTTGCGCTTTGCACTTTGCACTTGCTAGTCGAGGCGCA
The DNA here is from genome assembly GCA_026745395.1 of Tympanopsis confertula. NCBI lineage: Eukaryota > Fungi > Ascomycota > Sordariomycetes > Coronophorales > Scortechiniaceae > Tympanopsis > Tympanopsis confertula. The sequence continues at coordinate 59,311 of JAOYNU010149600.1, forward strand.
TAGAGACCAATGACACCACCCAGCTTTCTGCAACGCAGGGGATAAGAGCTTCGTAGGGTCAGGGGCCAAAGTGATGAACGAGCTAGTAGTAATTATCCACCCTTGGAGGCTATATCTCAATCAGACACTCGATACCATGTCCGAGCACATATGCATGCGCTTGCTCTCGAATGACGAGACGACTTGACGTTGTGGGCTAGATAACGATTGGTTGCTCGGATTTAAATCTCCTATTGGCTGGCGGGTGTTCGGTGGGGGGCGCTATGATGCTATCAGACCAGCGAGTGCTCAAACGGTATAGACTACGTAGTACAAGTTAAGTACAAGCACGGATATGTACTTAAGTACATTGCATAGTGGGTACGGTACGTACCCCAGCCGTCGCGAGGAAGGTTATGCCCCAGCAAGGCAGGCGCGTCCTCAGTTCCTTCCCGCTTCTTTCCCGCCCCACCGCAGACTTTCTTCACATTCCCCCAAAATATATAATCTCCATCCCCCACCCCCGGCCCAATTGCTGTCGCGTGGTGTCCAATTGTATCAGTGATCAGTCAGATCATCATTATATCTCTCTTTTTTTCTTCCCCCATCCCGAATCCAGTCTTCAGTAATAATGTCTGACGAGCAGGTTCCCGTCGCCGAGGCTGCAGCTCCCGGCATCGCGGCTGAGCAGTCACAGGCAGCAGCCAACGCGACGGAAAAGACGAGCGATGCCCCAGCCGAGAATGGCCGGGACGCTGAACAGCAGGGAGCGAATGGTGTAGCTCCGGACAAGGCGGACCCCGAGGTCGACGAGGACATCAACTCGCGCAAGGTCACCCTCGCCGATCTTTGTTCGCATGCGGCCGCTCTGTTCGCTCTCAAGGACTACGCAGGCGCGTCTGATCTGTATGCGCAGGCCGCGGAGCTGCAGGCCGAACTGCGGGGCGAAATGGACCCGGAGAACGCCGAGATCCTGTTCCTGTACGGGCGTTGCCTTTTCAAGGTCGGCCAGTCCAAAAGCAACGTGCTGGGGGCCAAGGTGCCTGCCACCGAGGGCGACAAGGCGGCTGAGGACGTGGAGGACGACAAGGCTGCTGATGAGCCCGAGGGCAAGGGCAAAAAGGGTCTCGTGCAGTTCGAAGGCGATGAGATGGATGAGGATGAACAGGAGGGCCAGGAAGGCCAGGAAGGCCAGGAAGACCAGGACGATGGCGAGGGCGGCGAGGGCGGCGACGACGAGGCGGACGAGGAGGAGGACGAGCTGCAGGCTGCGTTTGAGGCTCTGGATCTGGCCGGCGTGCTGTTCAGGAAGCGGCTTGAGAAGATTGCCGAGGACAAGTCCCAGGAAAAGGACAAGAGCGCCGAACCGCCGCAGACGGCCGACGCTGATGCTGCTAAAGTCGAAGCCGAAGCTGAAGCCGAAGCTGAAGCCGAAGCAAAAGCAGGAGCAGGAGCAGAAGCAGGAGCAGAAGCAATCGAGGTCGAGGAAGATCTCATGGTGCGCCACATCAAGGAGCGCCTCGGCGACGCCCACGACCAGCTCGCCGAGATCTCTCTGGAGAACGAACGGTATGTTCCCCTTGCTCTTGGTGGTGTCTTGGGCGTAAACTCCCTCACTGACAAACAAATCACGCAGCTTCCCCAATGCCGCCGAGGACTTCCGCGCTGCCCTCAAGTACAAGGCCCAGATATACCCCCGGGACTCTGGCATCATTGCCGAGGCCCACTACAAGCTCTCGCTCGCTCTTGAATTCGCGTCAGTCCACGCGGCCTCCCAGGAGCAGGAAGAGGGCGGCAGCAGCGACCAAAAGAAGTCATACGACGAGAACTTGCGTGCCGAGGCGGCCAAGGAGCTCGAGGCTGCCATTGAGAGCACAAAGCTCAGGCTGCAGGCCAAGGAGGTCGACCTTGCAACCAGTGCGTCGCCGGAGGAGAACGATGTCACCAGGTCGGAGATAACCGATCTCAAGGATATGATTTCCGACATGGAGCAAAGAGTAGGTTCACCCAAAATGCGTTGTTTGCTTTGGAGAAGAAGAAAGGAAAGGCCTCGTACTGACCCGTTCGGTCCCGCAACCAGTTGGTCGAGCTACGGAAGCCCCCCGTCGACCTTGACACGGCCCTTTCCGGTGACGGCAGCAACCCGCTCAGCGGCATCCTCAGCCAGGTCCTTGGCCTGCCGTCGGCCGAAGCCACCAAGGTGCTCGAGGAGGCCCGCAAGGGCGCCAACGACCTTAGCGGTCTGGTCAAGAAGAAGATCTCGAGCCAAATTGGCGCCGCCGCCGCCCCTGCAGCCAATGGCGGCCACAAGCGAAAGGCCGACGAAGACGATGCCGACGCAGAAGGCGCGGGGTCCGGCTCAGAGGCCAAGAAAGCCAGGGTGGAGGATGCGTAGTTGATTGTCGATGTATGAGATAGGGTGGGTGTTTTCCAGTGTTCTTCTGGATAGATACATCACATCATGAGGTTGGTTGTGTTGGCAAAAGATCTATATAAGCAGCAGCAACACTTTACTTGCTTGCTCGGGCTGGCAGTAGAGTATTGCCGGCAGTAGTTGAAAAGAGAGGGGGGGCATAACATGTAACAATATCGCGGGCATTCTATATGCGTCTCAACGGACAAGATAATACATGCCAACAGACATCTCACAGCTTGAAGCCGCTGGCAGTCGGGCCCTTGGGCGCTTTCGACTTCTTCCCGTCAACCCCCACAAGCTCGCCCTTTTTGTTGATGACAACCACGCCGCCCTTCCTTAGCTGGGCAAGCGTCTCGCCCTTGCTCTCCTTGGCCCCTTGCTCGTCCTCCTTCTTCTTCTTGTTGTTGTCAGCCTGGGCAGCGCCGCCGGCGAATCCAACTCCGGCCTTGCTCCTCCTCTCCTTCTCTCTCCTGCGCCTCCTGAGTTTGTCCTCGCGTGTCATCTCGGCCCTCGCCACCGGCAGGCCGCTCTTGGCCAGGTGCACCTCGCCAGTCTCGGCGGCAGCAGCAGCAGCAGCCCCGGCACGGTATATCTCCTGGGGCGCGAGGATGCTCTCGGCCGCGGCGACAATGCCCTGGGCCGTCGCGGGCTGGGCGTCCTCCATGCTGACGGCGGCGACATCGGCGACGACGCTGATGGCGGGTTCGACGTGCTTGGGGCGGTAGTGCCAGCTGCTGAGGGCGTCGAGCTTGCCGCAGACCTGGCGCCACATGCGCTCCACCTCCTTCTCCTCGTGGCGCATCTTTTCGTCGGACGCGCTGACGTACGAGTCCGGATTTGCGGCCTTGACGTGCTCCTCCTCGTAGATGTCGGCGAGGCCCTTGGCGGACTGGGCATCCTCGATAGAGACGAGGCCGCGTCGCTGGGCGCCGCCGCCGCCATTGGGCAGGCTGGACGACGCATCGGGCCGCCGGCGCACGACCTCGTCAAAGTCGTGCGCAACGATGCGCCGCTTGATCATGGCCTCGATGTCCTCGGTCACCTGTGTGGTGATGACGGGGACCGGCTTGCCGACGTGCTCAAAGTCGAGCTCCTCCTCGAGCAGCGAGTCGACGGGCCGGTCAGCCGCCATGGCCTCGCCGGCCAGCGTCCACGCGCGCTTGGCCACCAGCTCGGCCTCGAGCTTGCGGATCTGCTCGGCAATCTTTGCCTGGCGGCGCTGGTGGTTGGACTGGCGGGATCTGGGGTCGCCCGCGGAAACATCCGATAGCGCGGCGGCGTCCTCCGAGTCATCGTCATCTTCTTCTTGTTGCTGCTCCGACAGGTCGTCGTAGAGATTGTGATGCACGTCTGCCATGGCGCGCTCGATCTCGGCATTGTCTGGGACGTGGGGCGTGGCGGCAGACGACGGCGCCTTTTTTTGCCGCTTGCTGTCCTTTGACGGCTTCCTTGCGGGGGGGTCGAAGAAATCCTTGTAGTAGATGCCGTTGGCGTTGAAATCGGGTTCCTCCTCCTCGGCTGCTGCGTCGGCGTCGTCTTCATCGTCGCTTGCCCCCTCGGGAGCGTCCAAGTCCATGTCGCCAAACGTCGGTCCGGCCTCGTCGTCGTCGTCGTCTTGCTCTTGGTCGTCCTCTTGGTCGTCCTCGTCATCCTCCTTGGCATTTTTGGATTCCTTTGACGACAACGCCGGCTTCCGCTTGTTGCCCAGGGTGGATATGTCTGCGTCCCAGTCAATGTCCTCGTCGTCGCTGTGGCGGTCTGTGTTTGGGTCTCCTCGCGCATCCTGGTCTTCGAACCATTGCGAGACACGGTTGAACTCGTCGATGGAGAAGAAGCCGTCGTTGAGCCCATTGGGATCCTGGACGTATTCCTCGGCTGGCTCGTCGGATTCGCTACTGCCGGTGGCTTTTGAATCACCGTCATCCAGCACGTCTTGTTCTTCCTCCTCATCTTCGCCCTCGTCAAAATCCTCAAAGTCATCCTCCAGGCCATCCTCCAAGTCATTCTCCACGTCATCCTCCAGGCGTTGTCGTCCCGCATCCCCATTCACCGACGTGTCCTCTTTTGTCAAAATATCCTTCTTCCCCTCGAGCTCCTGGACGGCCCGTTCAGAAAACTCGAGTGCACTGCCAATGATCCTCCTTGCCTGCTGCCAGACCTGGCCCGTCTCGAACCCATCGACATGGACCTTTCTGATCTTGAGCACCTCGATCTTGTCGTCGTCGTCGCCGCCGCCGCCGCCGCTGCCCGCGGCTCTCTTCCTCTTCTTCTTGTTGCCAGCCCGGAGCTGCTCGAGCTGCAGGTCGCTCACGCTCCCGGCGAAGCCCTCGAGGGTATCCTTGACGAGCTGCAGCGAAGCAGCAGGCAAAAAGGCGGGCGGTTGCAAGAAGACGTGGCGCCCACAGCCCTGCGCCCGCAGTGCCTCGAGGAGCGCAACGGACGAGCCGTCTGCGCTGCTAGGCGGAAACATGTGTGGCGTGGTCGGCACGATGGGTGTGCCAAAAGTCAATGTGTTGGACGTGGAGGATGTGGTGCTTCCAGCCTCCATTCTTTTCTGCCTCTCTGTTTTCTGCTACAGTCACTTTGAGAGGCGAAATGTGGTAAATCGAGCAACTTGTCGTTGTCAAAAATGGATCAAGGAAAAAAAAATCCTCAACTTCAAGCCCACGCTTCTGATTGGACAAATCAATTCCAATTTGTGAAGTCACGTGATATGATCTGGACTTCATATCAGGATTGTGAAAGAGCGTCAAAGGATTGTGAAAGAGCATCAAAGGATTGTGAAAGAGCATCAAAGGATTGTGAAAAGAGCTGTCTACCCGGTAGCTCAAGGCAAAGAAACCCTTGTGATATGGTCTGAACAACGCCAAGCTTGTGGGGTTAATTGTCAATGAGATTCTTTCGAGTCGGGTGGCTAATAATATTATTATGCGTATAGATCATATCAAATTGCTGCCAAGTTCTTGGATTTTTTCTCAAATCATCCCAATTCATCCCAAGCATTTTGATATCCCAAGACATTTCAACCAAACGCCATCTATCCCCAAACACTTGTCAGGCCCCTTGGTCATCCACATATCCCAGGCTATCCCGATTAATGTCGCAGATCCTTGCCCATTCAAGCAGCAGCCTCCATACGTAAAGCATCATATCCTTCCTCCTCAAGACCTTCTCCGCCCACGCCTTGCCCTCCTCGGCAATGGTCCTTGCGGCGTCATCACCAATGCCGCCGCCGCCGAGAAACTCGAGCACGCCGTAAAGATCCCGAAACGAATTATCGAGCGGCACAAAGTGCACCCACGGCGCAAGGCGGTCGTCGTGCCACTCGGCATATATGGTGGCTTTGAGAGGCACGCTCGTCGAGAGCAGAAACCCCCGGAATCGCGCGCTGAAACTGTTGCCGTCCGCGTCAGGCAGGAACTTGTACTTGTACTGCTCTGCCATCTCGACCCCGTCGACGGCGGCATGATAGGGCTCCACGTAGCTGCAGTCCTGGCAGAGCCGATGGACGAGGCCGGCATCGGCAAAGGACGAAAGCCAAGCACCCAGCGAGCCGTTCTGGCGCCGCGCCGAAGGGTAGAGCTCCTCGGGCGGCAGCTGGAACGCGGGCGCGCTGGCGCCGCCGGCCATCACGGCCGACACCATGGTGCCGTTGAGCATCTGGACCAGGCGGTGGCGCTGGAAGCGGGCCCAGTTGTCGGGCGTGTTCCGGCCTCCCGTGGCGTCGCCGCGCCAGATCAGGCCGTTCTTCTTTTTCGCCCATCTCGGCCCATGCCAGCCCCCGCCCGAGTAGAACTTGTCGTCGGTCAGGTACATGGCGCCCGGTATGAGGATCTCGTTGTTCACGTGGAGCTTGCTGCCGCCAAACAAAGGCAGCAGGTCCTGCGACGTGTTGAGGCTGATTGGGGAGATGAGGCTGCCGTGCATGCCGCGAAGGTGGGGCTGCGTGCAGACATGGGCGGATGCTGAAAAGTTTGTAATGTAGCCACTGAACGCAAACGTCGGGTCGTAATCGTCAGGCAGGGCAGGCGGGCCATCATCAAAGTCGTTGATGGCGAGCACGTCGCGGGACCGAGAGCCCGGCGGACACCCAAGTCGCACGAGTTCCCAGTAAGGCGTGTTCCGACCGTACCACTTGTGAAGGAACGAGGTGCTGCCTGGGCCGTCGTGATCATCAGGTTTGGGGGGACCTGCAAACCTGGACGTGGCCTGGTCCTTGCTCTGCAGCAGCGGCTGCTGCTGCTCCCGCGAGTTCCTTTCCTGCCTCACGTACTGGTCTATGGTCTCCCAGGGGACGAGCACGCGAGGCTCGTCCATCATGTTGACGGGCATGTCGACGTCTGGCAGGTACGGAGCGGCCTCTTGGACCAGCGCAGTCCAGAGCTGCATCCAAGGGACCCGGCCGTCGACATTGCCCACAAACGAGGCTTTGCCTTTGCGCACCCGGACAACATGTTCCCAGTCTCTGGCACGCCACGCAACCTCCCTGGCATCGAGAGCCCAGAACGGCGTCAGGTCATGATAGATCCTGTCCCAGAATTTCTCCACCACGACGGCGTCGTTCCTGATGGCGTGCCTGGCCCAGACGTCGAACCCCGGCGGAGGATGGCGGCCCCGACGCTGCCGGTAGGCGGCGGCGGCACCCTCAACCGTGGTGGCCCTTGTGCGGAGCAGAGCGCCATGACGTCGACGAGCATCGGCGATGATGGCGGGGATCGGGTGCGTCGTGGGGTCGGCCGATGCGTTGTGCCAGAAACCGGCCCTGAACGGGGACAGGCGCTCGCTGTTGCATATGGCCCTGGTAGTCGACGCGATGTCGTCCCACGACGGCGGACGGGCGATGAAAAGGTAGTTTAGGAAGGCGAATGCGGCGAGAGCGAGAGCAAGCGCGACAACGCGCAGTCGAACCAGCCTCAGCCTCCACATGATTCCTGGAGCTCCAGAGTCGCGGCCCCGGTTGCGGTTGCGGTCGCGGTCGCAGAGTTGGGATGGCGGCTGGATATGATGGTCAGCATGAGAGCTTCAGACACCGTCTCGCGGCGGCCGGTGGTGGTGGGGGTTGTCATTTGAGAAGCTGGTTATCTAGAGCCAACAGCAACGATTCTTCGAGATCACGTGTAGCGAGCGACGGTCCCGGTCATGTGATGCGCTGGGAGGAAGCCTATTTCTTCTTAAACAGAATAGTAATGATCGTCGCTGTCCGGGAATAGCGGAAGATTGGTAATCAGGGCTCCATACTGAAATGCTAGTATCTATCTGGATAGTATTAGTCTGTCGATTTGGTATTCTACCATCACGTCCAAAGGTTACTTATTAGTGGCCATGGCATTGCCTCCCGATAAAGCCGCAAGCTCGCCAAGTATAACCGATGACATCCTGCCCAGCAGTGCCGGCCATGTCGAGGAGCACTCGGAGGAGACGCCCCTGCTTGCCTCGGAGACGAGCCCGCAGATATCAGTAGCCCAGGGCATCCCCGAGAGCGCGCCTCGTCACGCGCTTGGACCGGTCAGGGCCACGCTCGTCGCCGTTGGCATGCTGGTTCTCATTGTCATCGCCAGTTGCGTAGACCCTAACCTACTCTGCGGCGATATGATGTGATTATTGACACATCCACTTGTCCAGCAAGCAACATGTCCGGCATGACAATGATGCAGGTGAGCACATATAGATAGATATACTCTCTCTCCCCCCCGACTTCAGCCAGGCTAAATCAACCGACCTGTGACACGGACCCCAGTCCTCCGTCGCGGCTGATCTGGACGCGTATGCCTCGGCAACATGGTTCACCGGCCTGTACATGGTTTCCATCTCCTCGTTCATGCCCCTCTTTGGCCGCCTCGCCGGCGTCTTCTCGCCAACTTCGCTCGTCCTCCCTTCGGCCTTGAGCATAGCCCTCGGGTGCCTGGTGTCCGCGCTTGCCCCGTCCCTCTGGATGTTTCTCGCCGGACGCGTTCTGCTCGGCGTCGGTGCCGCTGGTGCCATGTCTCTATGCCCGCCTTTGATTCTGATTCTTGCCAGCCGTAAGCGACGCGGCCTGTGGCTGGGATTGATGAATGCGGCGTACACGGCTGGAGTGTCAATGGGCGCCGTCATCTTTGGATCATTGCTTCTCGCTGTGGGATGGGTGAGTTTCGCCATTTGCCTGGAGGGAGTGAAAGGAGAAAGAAGGTGTGCAGGATGAATGGATGAACTGACTTTGAGCCTGTTGTTGTGTTGTTGAAGAGAGCCTTGCTCTGTGCACAGGCGCCGCTTGCCATCTGTGGCGGCTTCGCTGTCTACATTGGCATTCCGGCTTCCCTATCGCTCGACACCCCTTCTGTCAAGGACAAGAGCAAGTCAAACTGGCAAAAGGCGGCTGGTCTCGACTATCTCGGAGCCTTCTTACTGGTAAGTCCAGGCCAGTCACTCACTCACTCACTCACTCGCTCGCTCCAATCTTGTTGCTTATACCGCCCAACCCGCCTCCGTAGATTCTTTCTATCGTCCTGTTTCTTTACAGCCTCTCGGGAGAAATCCGACCCCTGCCCATCTTCCTTTCGCTCGCCACCCTCTCCTTCTTCGTTGTCGTCGAGTTCCTCGTTGCCGCTGATCCCATCATCCCGCTCTCGGTGCTTTCGTCCGCAAGTGTCCTCCTGTCATGCCTGAACCAGGTCGCCGTCATGTCGGCCCGCTGGACCGTACTGTACTTCACGCCCATCCTCGCCCTCGCCGTGCGGGGCATGCACCCTTCGGCCGCCGGATCCCTCCTCGTGCCAACCAATCTGGGTTTCGCCCTGGCCAGTTCTCTGGTCGGCTATATTCACGTCCGTCGAGCTGGCCACTACTGGCTGTCGACTGTCGTTTCGATTGCCCTTTTCGCCATCTCCCTCTTTGCCATGTCGGTCGCATCGGCCCCGTCGACGGCCCTTTCGGCAGTCGTGCCAATCACCTTTGCCAACGGCGTCGCAGCGGGGGCTGTCGTGACCTACACCATGGTCCATGCCATCCACCACAGCCCTGCCGAGGCGCACTTTGTCACCACCAGTCTGATGTCCACATTCCGCACCTTCGGAGGCAGCTTCGGCACAGTAATTGGGGGGGGCTTCTTCAACCGCCTACTTCGGGCTGGCCTGGCAGACGGCTTTTCCAGACTGGATGGCGGTGGTGCCTTGAGTGGGCCTCACGAGCAGCTGGTCAGAAAGTTGCTGGGGAGTCCGGCCTTGGTCTTTTCAGGTCGACTTGGCGACGCGGATAAAATGGTGGCTATATTGAGCTACGCGCGCGCTGCCAGAGGTGTCTTTCAGGCAGCCACGGTTGTCGCAGTCGTCGCCATACTGATCCAAGCGGCGACTGGATGGAATTCGTCAAATTGCCAAGATGAGCAGTCTTGTGGTGATGGTGATGATGATGGAGATGGGGTGTCTGTCCGGAGCGCACAGGGCGTTGAGGCATAATGGGCATGTTACTCATGATTACTATCTACTTTGCCTGGTATATGGAGCATTTGTGTATATATATGGGGCAAATCTGAAAGTTTAACTCGTTGCCACAACACAACACTCCAGGACTTTGGCCCTTGACAGGAGTAAATGTGTTGAACGTTTACCGTCGATAGAGTCGTCAGATATATAATTCAAACTCGACCCCTTTCGAGACGAGATTCCCACCACATTTTATGCGTCATCAACATATCACAATAACCTCTATCTTCTGATCCTATACTATTCCCCCCGAGCCACTTTGCACCAACGAAACTTCAATACCAAGTATTTCTTTCTTCATTTCTTTGTCTCCACAAACGAGGGACTTTCAATGACGGTATGAATGAATGGCTCCAAGGTCAAATCATCAGCGGCATCCACCGTGGTTGCGACTCAAGAACCTGCTTTTTATGCTAATCCGTGTACTCCATGCAGGCCAGATTTGTTAGAATTACACCAGGGGCAAGCACATGAGGTAAAGAAGATCTTTTAACCTGAAAATACCGGACCAGGGCCGTTGCATGTCTTCGCCTAGCGCCGCCGCCGCCGCTAATAAGCCGGCCTCTAGATTGGAAGAACGCATGGTATCATCAGCAGGCGTAATTGTGCTGTCACCCGGTCATCCATATTAATGTCAGATATATTTATCGAGTCGTGCTGTGATATGTTAACCAACTCCAACTCGAAATGAACGGTTGTCGTTTCGCTGGATGGACCGCATTCACGTACCGCTCAAACCCCTGGCCGTCACCCGCCGGAAGAAAAGGATGGACACACACAAGAGGTGGGGAGGAAAAGGGTATGATGGAGGGGTCCGTAAACTTCAACTCGACGCGTGAAACATTCGAATCATGTGAGATATATGGGGGCACTGTGTAGCCATCTTAACACGACTCTGTGGCGGCGAGCTGACAAACTTGACGGAGTGACTTGCTGTCCGTAATCCTGACGACCAGGAAAAGGAGAGGCGATGGAAGGAAGAGTTGTGTAAAGGCAGGCCGAAGTCTCTTTCGCGTCACACGCAAAGTGGGAGCATGTCGCAGCGTCTCCATACCGTACCGTTACATCGGTTAGGGTCGAGCCCGGATCAGATCACCCAAAACGCCCAAAGTCCTCGACGGCGTCGGTGGTGCGGGGAACAGCAGCGGCGGCCAACGCAACGGCGCAACGGCTTGGGGCGGCGGCGGGAGCCTGCAGACAGCCTGCACTGCAGACAAGAGCCCAGGCCGATTTATCGTCGAGTCCCTCGGTGCATGGCGTGGCGTGTTGGCCCGGAACTTGTGGGTCCAAGTAAGACGACTCGAGCGGCAGCAGGCAGGTGAGATGGGGGAGGGGAGCACTTGGAGACGGGCCACCGGATACAGAAGCCACAGAAGATGGTGTCGTGGCCAGCACCATGTCCAGTGATCACCATATGTTCAGAGACTGCGACGGTGCCGATCGGGTTAGCTCTGACGAGATGAGATCCTGATGACAAGATATGAGTGCGCAGCCTTCGCATTTTCGCATTCGCCTTCCCGAGATAGATGCGATCTCTGGGTTGCTGATGTGCCACTCGAGACGACGTACTCGGCCACCACGACTCTGGTGGCCCATCCGATTGCCTGTCCCGCCCACCCACCAACTGTCTGTCCATCCATCTACCACATCTCAGTGTCACGTATTCTCTTTCCTGCCTGCTCTCTGCCGTCGCCGTGTTGCCCCGCCGGGGCGACCTGCTGTCAGAGCTCGTGCCGGCCTCACGTCAAGGCTGATTTGCAGGATCCGAGCAGCCTTTGTTCTTCACAGGAAGCTGTCAAACCTCGAGCGCAGAGCATCCGACCAGTGATTACGCAGCGCGATGTCACGACTGCAGCAGGGACAGCTGGCAAGCAAGCCCCAGCCGTTTTACGAGCCGAGAAGGAGGTGAACACCACGGAGGTACCCACCCGGCACGGTGGCCTTTGCAAACGCAAGTGATAGATGCCAGTGGCAGCTCGCATGACTGGTGGCTGGGCGGCGAGGTTAATGCGTAGCCTGGCAGGTTAATTATATGAATCAAGTGTGGGAGCATCTTGTCTCTCCTGTCCTCAGTGTCGGAGCATCTGATCGAGATAAGGCGGGCTTATTTTAAACCATGTTTCTGTGAGATTACAAGAGCACCAACAATGAAACCGTCGGCATGTGAATGCCCATGTGGGCGGGTTGAGATCACGCTGGATCGCGTAAACCCCGCGTGGGGTCATGGAATAGTTTGAAGTTTGACTTTATGACGGGGCCCGCCCTCTTCGGATGTTGCGTATAGATATCAGGAACCGACTCATATGCTGTGCTCCAGTGGACCAATGAATATTATCCGTCACTTGATCCCGATGCAAGGGCATCGAGGCCACACGGAATATAATCTCCTGCATCCTGCGCCGTCATTGCTCCAAGGGGTCCTGGATGTTCTTTAGCGAGAATGGGTCCGAATCATCATTAGGGTCCGTTATCGCCTGTAGCCCGAATGCAACCCTCTCCGTGGATAGAATGCCTTTCTCCGTTGACAAAAAGTTCAACATCAACGAGGGGGGGCAGGGAGAGTTGTGTCGACGTTGGAACAAGTCGTACCAGGGCTTTGACTGAAAGGAAACGCTCGACCCGAGATACAGCCCTCGGATGCACACCAGCAGGATTCAGGTTTCGGGTACGAGCAGAAACGTCGCCGAGTCCATATTCCCCGAGCCAGGTGCGCAAATCCCAGAGACGAGCTCACATAGCGCCGGCTATCTCTGTTATTGGCGTGATGGGACCAAGACACTGAGAGGCAGTGATGGTTTGAGGCTGCTCTGGTGCGACCAACAGCATCGGGGAGATAAATGGGAGACCGCCTGTACGTATGCACAGAGAGAGCATCGCTGGCGTGCCTTGTTGCAGGCGAGAGAGCGGCAGGGCCGACATCATATCATATCAGCATGGCCAGCCTGCCTGTAGTGCTGGTAGTCCCGTGGTTGATGTCTGACGAGAGCCACGGGCCAGAAAGGACCCAGGAAGCGTGCAGGTGCAGGCAGACTCGATGGCACACTCGCACAATCCCCGGTGTACGACTGTCTGACAAGATTAGCACGTCGTCTTTGTGGTTGTTCCACGTCCAGCCCGGCGAAAGGCGGACGTCCATGGATCTGTGCGCATGTGGTGCCAAAGTGAACTGCATGAAAGCTCGTTGCCCTGCTGTCAACCAACGTGGTTGTATCACCGGAGGGGAGGGGAACTCGGATAGGGATTTGATTATGGCGAATGGGTGCGTTTTCGTTGTTGTTTTCGTTCGTATTGCACACTCACGCTTCAACTCCAGCATTGGATGGCCTTGTGTGTAAGAGATGAAGGGATGAAGGTACAGCCTAGTAGTAGGTGGTACCGTGTCCCAAAGTTCCCAAGCGGATGGATTGCGTGGACAGAGATGGGATTTTATGGTGTCGTCTCGCGGGTGGGGCATGACGCATCCGTCCCTTTGCAACGCTTGCCTGCCGCTGCGACAATAGCTTCCTTCTTGCATTGTGCTTATCCGTCCTGGCTACTTAATTGCCATGTACCCAAGGGCAACCGTAAGTCGGCGAGAGAGTGTTTGGGGCGTCTGGGCGTGTTGCTGCTACTGCTGTCGCCCGGAGCTAACGGGATAGCTTCCGAATCGGCAGCAGGGGGTGTGCGGCAGGGATCGTTGGTGGTGGTCTGGTCGTCACAAGCTGATCGACCTTGATCCGAGCAAGATCGTACAGCGCTGTTTATCAGCTTTATGATCAGCTTTATGATCAGAGAGACCCCTACTGGGGATCACCTCGATAGCAACAGCACACACAAACTCTGCGCCGGAGCGAGTGTGGAAGTAAGTCGCGTACGACATTCGGCATCGACTGACGGCGGATGATTTCTGGTATCTGCCGAAGTCAGAGAAACGAAGTTGGCAGCCGAGGGAGAGATAGTACACACGTCGGATGCAAAGAAGCTTATTTTAGAGTGCTGAGCTCAACGCAGGCAGACAGCACAGGATTGAGAAGGGTTGGGGATGAGACCATAGCATCGCTATAGTATCTGGGTAGGCCAGGTATATACTTATCTTTGCAGTAATATAGTGCTGATCTCTCTATATGCTTCTACGTAGATATATAAGTAGGGATATCTTTCGGCAGGTTCCGAGAGTTATCCGCAGATCAACAGGGCTACTTGGAAGTCGGTACTACCAGATATAGTATAAGAGGTCGTACTTGCCTCCGCTATCACCAACTTCCTCCCTCGAATCGACCAAAATAGGAAGGTAGGCCTCGCATCTAACACGTGCTCGTTAACCTCTGGCGGCAGGTATATACGTAAGTCGGTTCAATGAGCAGGCAAGTACGAACGTAGAAAAATCTTCACATATTCTCTCCCCTCCCCTCTTCCCCCCTTTTCCTCCCCTTTTCCTCCCCCAACCTTGAGAGCAAATCTCAACAACCTCTGCCACTTGCCAGTAAGTATGTAGTCAATGTCAATGTGCTTGAATTTATTTATATCAACCCAGCCCATTCTCAAACAAGTCTTATATTACAGGATGCGATAGGACGCTGTAGCCTAGATTTGGCGCGATATCGCCTCGACGCCCGCTCGTCTCTTTCCTTAGCATCCGATCCCAACAATCGTGCAAGGGACGGAACCAACTCGATAGGGTTTCCTCGTCATGGCACGCCGCTGACGCCGTCGTTCGGTGCCAAGGCTGCATAGCAGCGGCGTAGGTAGCTGTATAAACCTGGATTCTGCCCCTCTCATTCACGTGGGGAAGTTGTGTGGTGTGGCAGATTGATGAGACTAAAAAAGGCCCTTGGAATCCACACAACAACACACACACACAAACACCACTGCAAGCCCTGTGCATGCCATTATATCAGTGAGACTGCGTTCCACGTCCACCTCAGGTCTGGCTCCCCCAGTTTTGGGATCGAAAATATTGGGAGACAACTACTCGTGAGAGATGCTAATGTTCTCAACGCCGCTACCCATGACCAAGGAACCCCCCACATTTTGTGTAATGATCCAAAGCAACAGCAGCAGCACGCGAGCCTGTCACAACCTATTCGCGCGCTTCAAAAAGCACAATGTCATCAAGCAAACAAGAGCGTCCTGCGACGGGGGGCTCAGCGCGCGCCGTTCTACCTCATATGCTCCCATCGACGTCTTCGCCACTCTCACTCCCCCCCAAGACCCTACCTGCTGTTTCAAATCCTTCTTTGCTTGGGCACAGTGCTTACCGACTTGATGTTCTTCCTCGTGATTCCATAATCTTAGTGTGGTGAGGTGATTTGATCTTTCGGTAATCTCATAGTTTGCAGGTAGCGGACCAAGATCTGATGAATGCACAGACAGACACGCCACCCCGTATAGGTAACAACCAAGAGTCCGAATAAGCCGACCATATATCTTTACTGTCGTAGCACACCGCACGGGAAGAAAGAAGCAAGTCCACCTCGCTCTCCTCAATGTTACGAAGACCAGGATCGACCATTCCCGAGTTCGGAAGCAAGCGGCTTCCCTTCCTACTTGCGCAGCACGGAGTCCAGCTCACTGTGCTCTCGGCCACAAGGATGTCGTGGTCCAGGCCACTTTCATCTCAGATCCCTCTCCTCCACAGCACACCTTGGTTTTGTCGTCAGCCCATCGCAACGTTTCATAACCTCACGCCCTCCCCCTGCTAGAACTTGGTATCCCTAACCCTTTGGCCTTTTGCGTATGCAGGTGCAGCATTCTTGCAACTCTTGCGGAAGACGTTGGCATCGTTTTCACTCAATGTCCCTCCAACCCTGCGCTTGTCGTAGGTGTACCCACAGTTCAAGGTCGCGAATTCACAAGATCAATCTCCGGCTTTCCTTCTCAAGTGGGGATGGAGAATAAGCTGCGAGCACATCTGCACGGGAACATAGAAGCATGGGTGACTGGGGGGGGGGAGCATCCTGGTAGCAGCTTGACGGGTGCCTCTATATATCCATGAATTGATGAAAATCGAGGCGAGTACGTGGAGGCTGCAAGTGGGCGGTGCGCCTCCTGTCGTTGCCCGTCTATAACTATTCTTGAGAAGTATCTAAACCAACCCAGCCCGCTTCTCTCCCGGAGGAGAGATTCGCCTTCTTGTCCTACCCTTCTTTACGAACGGTACGGTGCGATTCGCAAGCTGTGTTTGACACAGAAAAAAGGTCCCGTCCGGGAACCATCTGCATACTGTCTTCTTGTCTCTTGTCTCTCCTTCACGTCACTCTCTTGTTTTGCTGTTCAATATCCAGTGCCCGTCATTCTTTATTTCTTGCCCTTGGGATATTGACAATACCCGCCCATAGTCTCTCGCCACAAACTCACCACCAAGTCCAGGGGACCACGTTCTTTTAACTTGTTCTTGCTGGCAGACGGCTCTCTCTCTCTCTCTCTTCATTCTCTTATATATGCAGCTCTCGTTGCGACTTACATTCGTTTCAGCCTCCGACCTCGTATCATCAACGTCAAATAATCATACCATCCTGCATCGGGCATCAATCTTTGCCCACCCTCTGGCGACATTTCTCGCGCAGGGAGTCACTTGTCGCCGTACCGACCAATCACACTATATCTTTTCTTCTTCTTCTTCTTCTCCGCCCTCCCAAGACAATGTCAGTGTCTGTCTTTGGTGCAATAAACGGAATGCACTTTGCTGCCCCTCGCCACCATCAGATGGCCATCAGCGTCCCTCGGCCTCAAGTCAGTATCGAGCGCCTGCCGGCCCGCCGACCGACCAATGAACCCCGTGAATCCATGAACTGCAAGTCATGCCGGAAGCGCAAGGTACGGAAAGCATAGAACCGATTCTACCTGCCCTTGACGGATAGAGACTCCAAGTGAGCGCGGGTGGAACTGATTTGGAGACCCGCCTAGATCAAGTGCAACAGGCTCAGGCCGTCTTGCGAGGCATGCCAAGTGTTCCAGTGCCCTTGCATCTACGGTTCGTCGCTTGCTTCTCTCTGACTGGTTGAGGGGCGCCATGCTGACTTTCTCACCACCAGATGCCGTACCCAAGAAGAGGGGTCCTAAGACCGACGTCCTGGAGGCACTCCTAAAGAGGGTGGATGTCTTGGAGGCACAACTCAAGGATGCCAAGTCGGGGGACAATACCCCCACCACCCCGATGGCATCGCCCGCCACCGCCAAGGTAAAGGTATCCGGTGTCAAAGAGGCCGCTGGCAGCGACGAGGACGAGCCCAAGGCCAAGCGCTTTGCCCTGGATACCGGTTGTGCCAGTCCCAGCCCAGAACCTATCACAGCATCTTCAGAGACTCATGCGTACGTATGCTCCCGCTCCCCTTGTCACAGACGGGATCGCTCTGACGTGCGCTTGGTATATATAGCGAGCCTTTTTCCCGCAGCAGCGCCCCAGTGGGGACTCTTCTCGATACTTACTTCTCACGTTTTCACGGCAAGCCGTTCTATATCCTCGACGAGTCGTTTGTTAGGCAGCGTTTGCAGCTCGGTCAACTCCCACAATTCCTCATACAGGCAATTTGTGCCGTGGCGGCCAGGTATGAACGATCCCCCCTCCCCAAAGAGAGATATACGATGCCTTGAGAGGACATTACTGGAAACTGATCCGGTTCAGATACACACCCCACCCTTCTGGCGTAAAGGCTGCCCTAAAGTCGGGAGAAGAGTTTATCACCCAGTCTCGGGCCCAAATCAACACAGACGAACCATCAGTCGATGCGCTGCAGTCCTTGCTACTACTTGTCCTCGCCTCCATGGCGGCGGGCAAAGGCAGAACGGCATACTCACTTATGAGTAAGTATTTCGGTCTGCAGATATCTGATAGGCGATTTACCGTGGTGGTGCTTGATTTGCTCACGCCGTTATGCAGCCAACGCAATTGGTATGGTCATGGCCCTCGAGATTCACCGCGAGATGGACTCTCGGGCTCGCATCACACCTGTCGAGCGCGAAACCAGACGCCGCCTGTTCTGGAGCTGCTACCTTCTCGACCGCTTTGTATCGTGCGGGTCCAAGCGCCCATCGCTCATCGACGACAAGGCGATCCTGCTCCGGCTCCCCACATGGCTGCCCAGCCCGTCGTCGCTCCCGGTCCAGGGGGACTTTTTCCAGGCAGGCCCTAACCTCCAGGGCACCCAGGATGGGCGCGTGAGGGCTCAGGGCCACCTCGGCGGACTCATCGACATTACACGCATCATGGGCCTCGCCAACAGGTACCTCGCCGCCGGCGGTGTCAAGGCCGACTCGCACTTCCCCTGGCACCAAATGTCGGCGCACTCCAAGATCCGTCATGAGCTTGATGCTTGGGCCTCGGGGACCGAGGACGTCTTCGGCGCCACTACGGGCGCCGACACCCTCTTCCGCCAGGCCGACGCTCCGATCCTCGTTCTCGGGAAACTGATCTACCATGTCGTCCACTGCCTCATCTACAGGCCATTCCTTCCCATCGATCTCGTCGAGCTTACCGGGCCCGGTCAGCATCAGCCCTGGCAGATCGACGCCACCAACGCCTGCTTCCTGCACGCCAACGCCATCACCGAGCTGGTTGGCCTGGGCACGCAAGCTACACGTGGCAGTTTCGAGTGGCCCGCCTTTGTGGGCTATTGCGTCGCAACAGCGGGCGCCGTCCACATCCACGGTGCCCACTACAACCGAAGCCGTGCGGTAGGGGATGTCACGCTCTTTGGAGCATCCGCCGACTTCCTTGCCCGCGACATGCAGCACCTCGGCGAGCTCCGCCATGTCTGGGCCTGTGTTCAGCATCAGTACGAGGCCGTGCAGCGGATCCGCAAGGCCCATGGCGAGCTGATAAAGAGCCTGGCTTCAGGGGGTATGCGGTACACCTCGGCATTCCAGATGAGTGACTTCTTTCACCGGTACCTGAACATTGGCGGCCCCGGTGGCTCTTCTTACCGGTTTGAGACGGCCCATCTGAGCCTGCTGGATGCGAACACGGATTTCACCTCGGATCCGAACACGGCATATGCCATTTACAGACCCCGGTCCTGGCATAGCGGCAGCGGCCCTGAGAAGCGGAACTTGAAGCGCAAGAATACCGCGCCCGTCGGGCATGTCCGGCCAGAGATGGGCGCCGCTGCCGGCGTTGCCACCTTGCGCGGGTCACCGACACCTCATCGCCACACCTTTTCTCACGTTGGGCCATTAAGTATTGTCATGCATCAGCAGCAGCAGCCATCTCCAGGATTCCTGCCAACACCCACATCTTTGGCATCGCACCCGGAGTATTTGGTCGGCATGCAGAATGGCCATATAGACGATGGCTCAGTTGCAGCCGCTGCCGAGGCTGCCGGCTTCCCCCTCTCGCCACCTTCTGGCCGCCACACGCTCCAGTGCATGGCCGCGACGCCTTACACGCCGCCTACTCCGGCCTTTGTCTCGTCGCCAGCAGCCACCGACATATCCTTGGTAAAGAACGAGTTCTCGGCGAACAGTGTCGGCATCGATCCAATCTTCCCCACCCTCCCCTCGCAGGTGTTTGGAAGCCCTGTGACGTGGCACCAGGAGCCTGAGCAGATGGGTTGCGGGAGCGGCATGGCAAGCGCACAGGGCCAGAGCCCCGCCGTCAGCACGAGGTCCATCAGCAATCGCGGGAGCAGAGCTGGGACTGTCGCTGGCGAAGGTGATGTCGATCCGTTCCTGAGCCTCCTTGAGTCGCTGGCCGAATCGAGTGACCAGATGCAGTAGGGCCAGGCCAGTCGAGTCTTGGAACGGTGCGGCGTGAGCTGTTTTTATTGTGTGTTGTTGTTGTTGCTGTTGTTATTAGGGGGGGTTGATTCTTCAAGTGCTACCCGATATAGGATCAAGCATCTCTTTCGCACTCACATGGTTTTTTCTTATTCCCTCATTCTTAAAATATTTCCCTCCATCTTCTCTTTCTTCTGCTTCTACTCCTCCGCCTTTTTCTTCTTCTTCCCCTTCATTTTCTTCGTCATCGTATTCTTCTTCTTCTCCTCCACCTTCTTCATACCCAAGTCAAGGCCCATGATCCCACGCTACGGGCTTGACCGGACATGGACATGTTGCTCGGGAGGCTTATTTCTTATGAGACGTGTGATGTCTGTCACGTCTCTGACGATGGTATTGGGGGAGAGGTGATTTTGGTTGGGAGGCGATTATCGAGTCAAAAACAAAAGATGCATGCATTACATTGGGTTCTGGGCGATTCTATCTATTATACGGAATGAATGGAGTTGTTGGTCTTGTCGAGCGAATTCAGTGCAGGCAGCGGGTATCCCGGTGGGCAGCCTGGCATGGGGCAGTCCGCTTGACGGTAATACAGTGTGTTTACTGTTGATGATATGACGTTGCTTGTGCGTGCTAAAACGGACATTGGCTGGGGAAATAAAAAGTTGATCAAGTATAAGCTGTATAGACTGAGGTCTTGACTCGTGATGTTGTAGGCGCGAAGTGTCGACATTACCCCACGTGATATCGGCATTTCTCACAGCCACGGACGCCACAACAAGCAACGAACCTGCCACATATCATCATCGTCGTCAAGTCGTTCTGCAAACATATTGCGAACCCACCCTCCCAAACTCAGCAGGCTAGCTCACAACTCACAATGGATCCTTTCTCTGCCGAGGGCGAGCTTATCAACATACACAGCCACTTCCACCAAGGCCAGTACCAGGAGGTGGTCGACTTGGACACGTCGTCCTTCTCGCCGGACAACGCCCTCCCCGCCAGGATTCTCGTGCTACGCGCCCGCATCGCCCTTGGCCAACATGCAGACGTGCTCTCGGAAGTGAAGGACGCATCAGAGCCCGAGCTGCGGGCCGTGGCGGCACTGGCCAAGGCTGCAAGTGGTGATGTGGAAAGCGCGGCATCAGAGGCCGAGACGCTCAGCGGCGAGCACGGCGACAACTCGACAGTTCAGATTGTTGGAGGGACGGTGCTCGCGGCGGCGGGCAAGTTTGACGAGGCGCTCGCCCTGCTGATCAGGCACGAGGGTAGCAGTACGTACAACTGAATCTGAAATTGCGCAAGTGTGCTGCGGGTGAGAGGGCCTCTGGGCTGACTTGACAAACGTTGGGGGTTGTTGGCTTGCAGTCGATGCGGTGGCTCTCATGGTGCAGATACATCTCCAGCAGAATCGCAATGATCTCGCCCTGAAGGAAGTCACGGCGGCAAAGCGGTGGGCTCAGGACAGCTTGCTCGTCAATCTGGCCGAGGCATGGGTTGGTATGAGATTGGTACGTCGCACGCACGAAGGCTTCTCCTCCTGGCCAGCCAGTCAGCAGCCAGCCACTCCGGTTTATGCTGACGTTGGCAAATTTAAATTTGGCGCGCAGGGCGGTGAAAGGTATCAACAGGCATTTTACGTGTTTGAGGAGTTGGCCCAGGCGCCGTCGACGGCATCGATCCGGACGCTCGTCTCGCAGGCGGTTGCCGAGCTGCATCTTGGCCGGCTTGAAGAGGCGGAGGCAGCCCTGTCGCAAGCAGTGCAGAAGGACCCGGCATGCGCCGAGGCAATTGCTAACCTACTGGTTCTACACTTTGTCGCGGGGAAGGACACGCAGGAGCTGGCCGGGTAGGTTTCATGTTTTCAAGGGGGGGTTATACATGGCGAACACAAAGGCTAACTGAGACTGTGCCTGCGGTGTAGGAAACTCAAAGAGGCGGCCCCCGCGCATCCGTTGTTGACAGATCTGGATGAGAAGAGCTCGTTTTTCGACAAGGCGGCAGAAAAGTACAAGGCCAAGGCGGCTGCATAAGGTCTGTGGCCAAGACGATAGAGGAGCCGAAATCGGAATCGGAATCGGAATAATACAAGTGTGGTGGTTCTGAGGTGGATGCGAACCAGGCCGCCGTCGCCGTGTCTCCCAACCAGGACATGCATGTGATTAATTGTGCCGTCACAGGCTGGTTGAGGTGGCTTGCGACATGCAAAACCGCGTGTTCCAGCCCTTGTCATTTGGGGGAATCGGTTCGGCTCTCGGATGTGGAAGCGGGACGATCTCGTGGAGAAGCTCAGACTAGATTAGATGGTGGCTCTGATACCAACAATCTGGTCAAGGCCAAAGTTAGATTCTGTCGGTACAATAAGCCTCAAATAGAAAATGAAGATACGGACGGACGGCTGCGAGTCAATTTGGTCGTCTCGGCTATGCCCTATCAGACTTTTTGTGCAAAGGTTCCAGGTCCGAGGCATAATTTCGGCGCTGGGTGCGAGGAGGCAATGGTGCAGCTGCCATACCAACTATTGGATTATGTGGGATTATTTTTGGTTTATTTTTATTTATATATATGTATATATTATTTTAACCTCCTCCAACCCACGCAAATGAGGATGGAGGATGGATGGGCTGGAGGATCGGTTCACCGGTTCGCCCACGTTGGCCCGGGCCAACTTCGCCCCTCTGAGGCGAAAAATCAACAAAGGGCATCGGTGAGCATGAGTAGATGAGCATGAGCAGATGAGCATGAGTAGAGAGCAGATGGCAGGTCGTACAATGGAGGTGACAGGAGAATATGTAATATCAAAACAAAGTCCAGCCCGGCCGCCAAGATCTAACCGTCAAGGGATCTCGTCCAGCTCAGCTTTAAACATGGTGGCCTCCCCTTTCAGGTTACTGACTCGTGGGTCTTGTACTGCAACTGGAACCTTGAGCTGTGGTCTTGATTCATTTTATTGCTATCTATTATTTCCTTTCCTTTCTTTCCCTTCTTTCCTTTCTTCCCTTTCCTTCCTTTCCTTCCTTTCCTTTCCTTCCCATCCCTCCATTTCCTTTCTCTTTCTCAGGTTTCCTGACAAACGAGCCCCTATCTCGTCAGAGCAAGAGACCAATCTGCACCCCCCGATTGCCGACCAAGCACAAGCTGGCGCTTAATACCCAGCTTCCTTGTTATAATTGCCCGACATATCCGTTAGCCTTTTGAAGTCTTTCGGCCAAAGAAGAAACCTTGACTCGAGAGGCTGAAAGTAAAAGGGCATCTTTTGCTTTTCTGCTTTGCTGTCTAGGGGGGTCGTGTGAGGCTTTATTCAGCAGCTGCCACCGGGCCGTTCCTCTTAATTCGTTTTTACCCTTCTTCTTTTCTTTCTCGTTCTTTGCCTCTCTGCAACTTGGAGCATAAGAAGGCCCGTCGATCCTGTTTTTCTTTGCTTAAAAAAAACAAGGTATTTGAAAGGGGGGAAAGACAGGCGGAGTTTGCTTTACATACGACATTCGGGAACGACGGCCAACGGCGGCGACCACCAGCGACGTCACACTCTTTCACCCTTTTCCTTTCTTTGGCCTTTGGCTCTGCCTATCTGCCTCACTCTGCCTCGCTCTGCCTCTCTCTGCCAATCACTGCCTCTCTCTGTGCCTTCGCCTTCTTTCCATTGGGCCAAGGGGAATCCTGTCCTCCTTGTGTGGCGTGCCCTGGCCCAGCTTGGAAACACCACCATTTGCCTTTGGAGTTTCTCTCTATAGAGGTGCGCCGAGGCATCATTACGCAGTAGTCTGGTGAGATATCTCTCCGGGGACTTGCTACTACTTCATTACTACATTACTACTTACTTGTTACTTACTTCTTCTGCTACTACATTACTACTTACTACTTACTACCTAATCTACCTGTCCAACTGATTCTACGTACCCGCCACCGCCCACCATCCCACGCTTGCACGTCTTTGGCCTTTGCTTTGTCTGGGAGAGAGAGGGAGGGTTGGCCCAGCCAGGACGATTTTGTGGTGGTTTATATCTGTCTTGCCCGCCTCCCCCTCCAAAAGCCAAGATGGTGCTAAGCATCATCCCCTCTTGCCTCAACCTCAAGCGCTCAACCAGCACAACCACCAACACACGAAGCAACATCCACACTCTGGCTGGCAGACGAGACGCAATGGCCTCGATCAGGGATTCTGGGCTGGTGCTCAAAGTGGTCATTCTCAGGGTATGCGCGCTGTCGTTTTGGTTTTGCTCAAAAAAAACAGAGGGAGGAAAAATAATATTTCCATCCTTCTTTTCTGTGATTTTTCTCCCTTCTCCCTCCTCACCCCATTCTCCTCCTTCTCCCCCTTCTCCTAATATCTTTCCTGCTCTTTCTTTCTCCATCTTGCTCACCCCATTTTTTTTTTCTTTTCTATTCTGCGCGACACGATACGATACGGCATGACAAGAAGACGCGACGCGACATGATAACCCCTCCATCCCTCGTTGTCCCTCCATCGCACTCGTCTGAGACTTGACTTGCCGAGTGACTAACATGTCCTGCAGGCTCGGAATCTTGCAGCAAAGGATAGGAACGGGTTCTCGGATCCGGTAAGTTTAATCCACCCCCTCCTTTTCGATCCGATCTAACCAACTCTCCTCGCAAAAGTACCTCGTCTTGAGTCTTGGCGATTCCAAGGTCACCACGCACTCGGTTCCAGAGACCCTCAACCCAGAATGGAACGTCATCGAATCGCTCCCCATCAACTCGGTGCAGAGCCTCCTTCTCGACGTCGTCTGCTGGGACAAGGATCGCTTCGGCAAGGACTACCTGGGCGAATTCGACGTGGCGCTGGAGGATCTCTTTGAAAGCAAGGCGGCGCTCGAGCCGAGATGGTTCGCCCTCAAGTGCAAAAAGTCCAGCAAGAGGCCCGGCAAGAAGTCGAGCGTCGTGTCCGGCGAGGTGCTGCTCCAGTTCACCCTCCTCGACTCGACCAACACGAGCGCCACGCACGCGCAGGTCCTCGAAAAGTTTGCCCAGGTCATCGCCGCACTCCCCGCGCCCACCCCTCGGGGCGGCTCCCCCAACGGGACGCCGCTCGTCACCCCGACGCGACCGTCGAAGCCGCCCCCCCGGACGAGTCCTCCTCCTCCTCCCCCCCCCGCCGGCACCGCTGGCAGCGCTGGTAGCACCGACGGGACCGGCGAGAGCACCGACCCCGATGATCTGGACCTGGACGAAGAGGACGAAGAGGACGAAGACGACAAAGGGTCGTCGACCGCCAAGCCCGAGGCCTTGGAGCAAAGGCGCAGCAGGAAGCTCAGAGTCAAGGGACTCCGCGGGAAGAAGAGGAGGAACCCCTACGAGTTCGCCCACGGCGGCTCCGACATTGTCGGCATCATCTACCTCGAGATCTGCAACATTACAGATCTTCCGCCCGAGTCCAACCTGACCAGGACCGGCTTCGACATGGACCCGTTTGTGGTTGCCAGCCTCGGCAAAAAGACATACCGCACGCAGGTTGTGCGCCATAATCTCAACCCCGTCTTCAACCACAAGATGGTGTTCCAAGTCCTGAACCACGAGCAGGCCTACTCGTTTGGCTTCGCCGTCATCGACCGCGACATATACTCGGGCAACGATTTCATCGCCTCGGGCAACCTCCCGGTCAAGTCCATGCTCGACAAGGCCCCCGAGGCACACCCGGACACGGGCCTGTACGAGCTCCCGGAACCGCCCGAATTCGCAAAGTCCCCCCGCACAAAGACTCTGCTCAAGTTCGGTCTCAGCCGGTCCGCCTCCACGCAGAGCATCGGCAAGTTGATCCGACCCTCGCTGACGAAGCAGGCGTCGGCGGCGTCAGCCGCCGGTGGAGCCGAGCACCTCCCCGCCGCCTTCACCACCTCGGTTCCCGGCACCCCAGGACTGCCTCCGACCCCGACCCCGGGCCTGCCGCCGCCAACGCCCGGGTTTCTGACCGCGCACGCCAGCCTCCTGTCCCCAACGGCGTCGGAGATTTCCGTCATCACGACCGACGGGTCCGAGACTCCTGCGTACTATGACGAAGCCGGGTTCGGCTCCTTCTCCATCCCGCTCAAGATGAAGAACGCCGAGAAGTGGGAGGCCAAGCACAACCCGGTCCTGCTCATACGCGCAAAGTACATGCCGTACGCGGCACTGCGCCAGCAGTTTTGGCGGTCCATGCTCAAGCAGTACGACACGGACGAGACAGGCATGATCAGCAGGATCGAGCTCACAACCATGCTCGACACGCTGGGCTCGACGCTGCGCGAGTCGACCATTGACAGCTTCTTCAAGCGGTTCCCCCACGACTCCATCAACGGCGACGGGTCCTGGGAGATCACCATGGACGAGGCGGTGCTGTGCCTCGAAGACCAGCTCCAGGCAAAGAGCAAGGCTCCGACCGTCTCCGACAGGCTCAAGTCCATGGTCTCGGACGCGAAGGACATGGTCTCGGACGCAAAGGACATGATCACCGCTCCCGGGTCCGCTCCCCCCCCCTCGACGACGCAGCCCTTCTCCTCCTCCTCCTCCTCCTCCAGCCCGGAGAGCGGCTCTTCGGGCACCAATCCCGGCGCGTCGGCGCAAAGCTCCGCCGCCACCATTGTCGTTCCCGAGCTCAAGACACCGGGCGAGGAGGGCGACGTGCTCGAAAAGGACGAGCTTGGCGAGGAGCAGGCCGAGGAGGAGCACGTGATTGAGATCCGCGAATGCCCCATCTGCCACCTCCCCCGGCTCAACAAACGGCGTGATGCCGACATCATCACGCACATTGCCACGTGCGCCAGCCAGGACTGGAGGCAGGTCAACAACCTCGTCATGGGAGGGTTCGTCACGGCCAGCCAGGCCCAGCGCAAGTGGTACTCCAAGGTGATCACAAAGATCGGCTACGGGGGCTACAAGCTCGGGGCGAACTCGGCCAACATACTGGTGCAGGACCGCATGACAGGCCAGATCAACGAGGAGAAGATGAGCGTCTACGTCAGGCTCGGGATCCGGCTCCTGTACAAGGGGCTCAAGTCCAAGGACATGGAGAACAAGCGGATACGGAAGCTGCTCAAGAGCCTCAGCATAAAGCAGGGCAAGAAGTTCGACGACCCGGCGTCGAGGGACGAGATCCCCAAGTTTATCCGCTTCCACCAGCTGGACATGTCCGAGGTGCTCCTCGCGGCCGACGAGTTCAAAACTTTCAACGAGTTCTTCTACCGCGCCCTCAAGCCGGGCGCGCGCCCGTGCTCGGCCCCCGACAACCCAAAGATCATTGTCTCGCCGGCCGACTGCCGCAGCGTCGTCTTCAACCACATTGACCACGCCACCAAGCTGTGGATCAAGGGCCGCGAGTTCTCGGTCAAGCGCCTGCTCGGGGACGCCTACCCCGAAGACGTGGCGCGGTACGAGAGGGGGAGCCTGGGCATCTTTCGGCTGGCGCCCCAGGACTACCACCGGTTCCACATCCCGGTCGACGGCGTCATGGGCAGGCCCAAGACGATTGAGGGCGAGTACTACACGGTGAACCCGATGGCGATACGGTCTGCGCTCGACGTGTACGGGGAGAACGTGCGCGTCATTGTCCCGATCGACTCGGCCACGCACGGGCGCGTCATGGTGGTGTGCGTGGGGGCCATGATGGTTGGCAGCACCGTCATCACGCGCAACGAGGGCGACCGTGTGGAGCGGGCCGAGGAACTGGGCTATTTCAAGTTTGGCGGCAGCACGCTGGTGGTGCTGTTTGAGGAGGGCAGGATGCGGTTCGACTCGGACCTGGTTGATAACTCCAACGACTCCCTCGAGACTCTGGTAAGTGGGAGGAGGAGAACGTCTCCTCTTGGAGGGGGGGGGGAACGAACGCTCGCTGACAGTCAACAGATACGCGCCGGCATGTCGATAGGGCACTCGCCGGACCAGCCACAGTGGACGCCAGACATGCCCAAGGACGCAGACCAGGTGACGGAAGCGGAGAAGAGGGATGCTAAGCGCAGGATCCAGGGCAACCTGTCGGCCGAGGCGACTCCGTACGGCAGCGGCGACGAACTTGGGCAGGAAAAGGCAAAGGCGCCTGCCATGACGTCGATGATTTCTTGAGCCTTGGAACAAAAAGGGGCCTTGGCAACGGGCATGATAATGACACCATGTTTTGCAATGTGCACATTCTGGTCTCTTGACAAATTGTCTATTGCACGTTGGTAAAAAAAGTAGATTAGACGCTTTGAATGCGCGACCCAATTGCTCGTACGCCTGGCTACAAAAAGGAGTAAATCTAAAGCCAGCGAGCGTCGTCGTAATATAAATAACAATAAGCCAGCCAGCCACCACCCGTTGCGATTATTTTATTAATGTACTTCTAATGGCCCAGGCAAAGCCGACGATACCCACACATGAACAGACCTGGCTGTGCATGCTTTATCGCTTCCACCACGATCTGGACGGTGACGACGAGGAAAGTGGCTCGGTTGGGGTGGATGGCTCGCTGCTGAGACTGTCCATGGACCGCTTGCCGATGGAGGGAGTATCGTTGTCATTGGGCAGCAGCGGGACGGCGGAGGGTGCGGGACGCAAAAGGTCAAAGATGGGTTTGACGACCTCATGGCAGAGGTGCGTGGAAACGGTATGAGACGGCATCTTGTGGCGGTGATGGTGGTGGTGGTGGTGGTTGTGCTTTGGGGCAGTTTCTTTTGGATTGATGAAGGATACAGGTATGGAAGGAAAGAGAAAAGAGAATGAATCACCTTTTAAGATTTTATTTCTCGGCTATCTTTTGTCTTTTTGTCGGCCAACACCGCGTGGTGGCCAGTTATCATACGATTCTGGAGTGGATGTTTTTTTTGGGGTTTTTTGGAATATCTAACACCAGTCTATTGAACTGAAATGGCCAATCATGGAGTGTGTAATGGTAAGCAGGGTCGAGACGAGTGGCTTTGTGGATAAAAGTCTAAAATACAAATAGAGAGAATTCCATGAGGCATCCATCATCATCTTGACTCACACTCTTGACTCGACTCTTGACTCGACTCTCTCCTGACCGCCTTGATGATGGGCACATGTTCTGCCCTACCTGCCTGGCCCACCCCCACCTTTTCGCTTTGTCGCTCATTCCTCATTTGTCGTCTT
This sequence comes from Tympanopsis confertula, assembly GCA_026745395.1. Taxonomy (NCBI): domain Eukaryota; kingdom Fungi; phylum Ascomycota; class Sordariomycetes; order Coronophorales; family Scortechiniaceae; genus Tympanopsis; species Tympanopsis confertula. The sequence continues at coordinate 87,940 of JAOYNU010149600.1, forward strand.
GGCGCCTTCCTGCTGCAATGCAGCCAGCTGGCCGCCGGCCGCTGGCCCACAGCCAGCCAACCCAAACCTGCAACGCAACGTCGTGATCGTGGGCAGGTGAGTGAGCGAGCGAGCGAGAGAATCAAAGCCCTCTCTCTCTTTCCCTCTTTTCGTCGTCGCCTCGTCTCCTCTTTTCTTGCTTGTCGCTCCCACGTGCCCACTCAGGCCATGTCACGCTCTTCATAACGCCCACCTTGCTTGCTATATCCTCGGTTTCTCAGTTCTCGGTTCTCGGTTCGGTTCAGTCCAGTCCTCAGCCCAGTCCTCAGCCCAAGTCCTCAGTTGGTTATAGGGAATGGAACGCCGCCCATAATTAATTCATGCACGACCAGATAAAGCCCACCTGCTGCCTACCACCTGCCATCCACACCACCTCCGCCCGTCCCGCCCGAGACTCCGGCTGCGCGTTGACCGCTGATGCCGAGATTCCCGGCCGGCACCTCGTTGGCGACTGACTGAGGTTTCTCGCTTTTCTTCGCTCGCTTTCTCTCGACTTGTCGTCGTCTCCTCGCTTGATCCGAATACAGATATATCTACATACCAGGCCATAAGTGGTATCGCTGAGAGTAAAATATATATAAAAATACAAATATATATATATATATTTTAAAAATTTTTTTGTCCGCCGGCTCCGACAGTCGACCGCCGGCATGGTGCACTTGCACCGTGTGGCTATCGCGGGCGCCCTCCTCGTCGTGTTTGGTCTCCTGACCGCCATCGTCCCCGCGCTGCTCGACCCGACTCTTCCGAACGAGGAGACGCGCCGCCGGGACGTCCGATGGGTCTCCAGCTCGCCCTACTGGCTCGACAGGCAGGCGTGCCGATACCTCGGCCTCTGCGGGCTCATGCACCTGCGCCGGGATCCGCCCTACGTTCCTCCTCCTCCTCCTGCAGCGGACGACGGCAACGGCGACTACGCGAGGAGGCTGGAGCTGAAAAGACGGACGTGGGAGGACAAGGAGCCGTCTTCGAGGGCCACGGACCGAGACCGTGCCCGCGAGATACCAGAATACGTGCTCCGTCACGCCCCCCTCGTGCACCTCTTCTCCAGGGAGTACTTTTGGCCGGCCGACATCTCGGAGCACGTCAAGCACCTCAGCCCGTTTTTCGACGACGAGGCCATCAACGCGACGGCGAGCCTGTCCAGCCTGCACAAACTCAACAGGGACACCGGCGTCGGTCTCGTCTCGCTCAAGAGCAACGATGACATTGAAGACCGGCCCGACTGGCTCTACAGCAACGTCGGGAAGCCCGTCCCCTTTCGCGACCCGCCCGGCGAGCACGACGTGCTCGAGCCGCGGCGCCCCCGCCAGCCCCCGCCAGAGGTCAGGCACAGCAGGGACTGGAACCGCCGCTACCACGAGAGGGGCGACTCTTCCACCTGGTTCGACGTCGGCCGTGACGTTCCGCTGCACCGCATTGCCGACCCCCAGCTCGCCCCGGGCCGCAGGCCCCTGGCGTCAAACGGTCGCGGCCTGCCTTTTGAAGCGCCCCCTGAGGAGGCGCCCAGAAGGCAGCCAGACCACGATTTAGATCCAGAACGCCCTCCTCCTCCACCTCCTCCTTCGCCGCCACCACCCTCCAACGCCACCGATGAGGGCTATTCGCCTGCGCCCGCCGTGCTCATCCTCGTCGACAAGGCCCCCGGCATCCTCGATGCCTACTGGTTCTTCTTTTATAGCTACAACCTGGGACAGACCGTGGCCGGGCTCCGGTTCGGCAACCACGTCGGCGACTGGGAGCACTGCATGGTCCGCTTCAAGGACGGGATGCCGCTCGCCATGTTCCTCAGCGAGCACGAGGGCGGCCAGTCGTACAGGTTCGACGCCATGGAGCGCTACCGTCGCTGGCCCGACCGGCCCGTCATCTTCTCGGCCGTCGGCAGCCACGCCATGTACGGCCTGCCGGGCAAGCACCCGTATGTGCTTCCCTTTGGCCTCCTCGCCGACGAGACCGACCGGGGGCCGCTCTGGGACCCGGCCAAAAACACGTACGCCTACTTTTACGACTACGGCGCCGACAAGGCCGACGACGGCGCGGGACAGCAGCAGCAGTACGAACAGGATGAGCAGGATGAACAGGTCGTCATGGGCCTCAAAGACGGCGGCTCGTACAGGAGCCTCGTGCCGGCGTCGTCGAACCCGGACGCTCCCACGTCGTGGTTCCACTTTACCGGCACCTGGGGCGACAACCTCTACAGCCTGGCCGACCTGCGCCAGTGGCGCCTGTTTATGCAGTACCACTACGTGACCGGCCCGAGGGGCCCCAAGCACAAGAAGCTTGACCGCGAGAGGACGTGCCCTCGACTTGCCTGCCGGCTGCTGGACCATCTGGACCCCAAGGCGAAGTGGTACTAGGCGTTTTTTTTTTTCATGCATTGCGAATGGTGGATTGGGTAGACCGTGTGTATTAGAACGGAGGTGCAATGACGACGATATCAGGACAGTTAATTGATTTGTTATAAGAACGGACCTTTTGCGGATAAATTTAGTGCATTTGACAAGGAGATTCGCAGCCTTTCACAAGGGTATCTCGAAGGCCAATATACAGTAGAGATACGTGACGACCACACTTACAGCGATCGTTTCACATGTCAGGGGACTGTACGTATAGAAGTCATACTAGCTGCTGTAGTGCCAAATCTATCGATCTGCTATCTATCGACTTGTCAACGAGCGGGGTAGGACGACACCAACATCGAAATCAACTGTAGCATGATTGTGTCGAAACGAGCCGTCTGCCGAGCACTACTGGCCGACTCTGATCCCGGCGTCAATGGTTGGTTGGCGGCGCCCCCCCACATTCGGCATGGGCGGCTCCAGAGAGCCGAGTCGAGCCAGGATGCATGCACAAAACATTGCACAAAACCAACAGAGGGCAGCCCCGGCTTGTGGCTGCGCGCTGCAGACTCCTGCAGGTACGGATAATCAATTCAAGGACGGTAAAAACTGGGCTTTGGACGCGCCAGCGCGTCGGGTATCGCATCGCGGGTCGATGTGTAATCTGGTGGTCGGGAAGTGGAGATGGAGATCCAGCCCCCTCTCACAAATAGTTCGGCAAAGATGTCGGGGACTACTGCAGTCCATGTTTGTGCCCCATGCATAAGTGCATGCTCTAGATGCTCTAGATGCACTCAATGTCGAGTCCTATCTGCTTTCCAGTTATCTCTAGCGCGACGCGATCGCGTTCGTGCGCGCGCCACCGCTAAGCTGTTTTGGGCAGGGAAGTAAACAACACACCAAGGGTCCAGGAAGTTGGCCTCCACGTCACTTGCTCCCGTCCAGTCAGCGTGCTGTCCACTCCCAGTTGTACTTGCACTTCCACATCCACTTCCACTCATGCACGTCCACGCGCTTGTCCACTTATTACCCCCCACAAGAATATTCTGTTGGACTCTGCGCAAGGAACCATATTACTTACGACTATACCGCCCGCATTGACACCCAACCTGGCTCGTCGTCCAGCTTTTTGCTACGAAGGCTTTCTTTTTCTTTTTCTTAATTTCCATTTACATTTCAATTTTCTTCCTCTTCTCTTCCTTTCCTTTTTTTTTAGAAAAAAAAAAGAACAAAAAAAACTGCTGCAATTTTGCATAGCCCGCTCGCTCCTGCCCAACAAGTGTCCTCGAAACAACTGCGCTCGTTCCTCGATCCTCGATATCCTCCTGCTCGTTTTACAGAGGTGATGGCCGAATGTGCGTCAGAATGAAGGTTGCTTCACTTGCGACAGACACGATTTAGAGAGAGAGAAAAGAGAGACAGAAGAGAAGAGAGGAGAGAGAAAGAGAGAGAAAGAGAGAGAGAAAGAGAGATCGCGGCGTCGCGCCTGACCTGCACGCTTTCTTTACCTGATCGCGACTACCTCGACCTATTATCCGTCAATCCATTCTCGTGCCCGAAACTTGCTTGTTTGCCCAGCTGCGCCTCCCGTCTGGCACTGAGACAGCTCCAAGACATCACGTACCGACATAAGCTCCAAGTGGCGACAAAGCTAGATAAAGAGACGGCGCATCCGCGGCGCGCCTGCGCACAACAAGGCATCCATCCTACTGACCCCGCAATACATTCCTCGACAGGCAGCAGCCAAAAGACTGGACAAGACGAATTCCTCGACAGGCAGCAGCCAAAAGACAAGACGGGACGATTTCCTCGACAGGCAGCCGCCAAAAGACTGGACGAGAACAGAACAAGATAAAAACAACACTCCTTCCTCTCCTCTGGCCTGACGCCGACAAGCCATGTCGTTCTCATCCTCGGGTGGCGGCACTCTGACGCTGCCTTCGCCCAAGCATGTCCACCACGTCGATGTATCCTCAGCCGTCCGCTCCTTGCGCCGGTCCTTGTCGCGGTCCCCGTCCAAGTTCAACCTCGGCCGCACCAGCTCGCAGGGCCCCGAATCCCCCAGCAACCCGCTCTCTCCGGCCTCGCAGTCGCCGAGCCTCCCCTCAAACCTGCGATCCGGCACCCGCGACACCCTCTCCGCCCAAACACACGCCGAGTCGCAATCCACAGCAACAGCAGCAGCTACAACAACAACAACCCCAATCACCCCGGCCCTGCCGCTGTTTCCCTCGTCGTCACCATTACCGTCGCCGACCCCCGCCCCAAACCTAAACGCTAGTGCCAACTCAGAAACCCACCCATCATCATCATCATCATCGCCATCGCCATCATCATCATCGCCATCTTTTATTAACAATACGCCTGCCCAGCCGCCACATTCCGCCCCCCATCTCTTCCCTCACTCCACCCCCGCGCCCATATACCGCTCCCAGCCGCATCCGTTCACCACCCCCCGACCCGGCTCGCGACTTTCTCTGCGTGCATCGTCCAAACTGGCTCGGAACTCGCAGCCGTCGCGCCCCATCCAGCGCCCTCGCAACTCCCCCCGGAGCCCCCGTAGCCCCCGGAGTCCTAGGAGTCCTAGAAGCCCCATGAAGCGCTCCCTCCAAAGTTCGTCTGATTTCGGCAACTCGAGACCGTCGGCTCGCGCTCACACTGCCTTTGAAGAGCAGGGACAGGAAAATACCGCTGCACAATTTGCCGCCGCCCGCACGCTGAGGTCCCTCGACAAGCCGTCCCGCCACAGCCTCCACCTTGACGTTTCCGGGTCCTCGCTGCTCCTCGGCTCGGCTTCCTCCAACCCCGATCCCGCCACGCCCTACTCGGCCTCCCCGTCGGGTCCGCTAAAGAGAAGCGAGAGCGACGACATGAGCCTGGACCAGGCTGGCCAAGGCAGCCCTGTCGCTAAGCGTCGCAGTGTTCACGCCTCAGCGCAGCATCCGCCCAACGACCCCGACTTTAGCATATTCGAACAAAGCTTCCCCCCCCATCCGACCCCCGCCATGGCCGACACCTCCGCCGCCGCCAGCACATCCTCCGACTACGAGCTCGTCGGCTCCACCACACCCCGCGACCCGCTGCCGTCGCCCACCCCTCCTCCAGTCGCCAGCGGCAGGAGGTCGGGCTCGCTTCGCCGCTCAACCCTGCAGCAGCGTCAGGCTGAGCGTGTTTCCTGGGGCAGGCGGTCCGGAGCCCAGAACATGGCCCGCCTCGCTGGCGAAAATGCCTCGTCGCTCAACGTCAACCCCAGGCACCGCCCACGCCTCTCGGCAGACCACTTCACACCCCCCGGCTTCCGCGATAACCCGTTCGCGCCCCCGACCCACTCGTCTCACCACTCGTCTCACCACTCTCCTCACCACTCGCCTCACCACTCGGCCCACCACTCCCTGGCCACGCAACTCTTTGACAAGCAGCCCCACCCGCTCTCCAAGTCCATGACCAAGTCGGCGTCGGGCAACACCATCACCGAGTCCGAGGAACCCAGGAAGCCTTTTGCCTCGGCCGTCAACTTCTCCAAGTCCCTCCCCTATGGCGCTCTTCCGCCAATGTACCCTTCAAACGACCATGCCACCCCCGCCGCCAACGTCATGGCCACGCCCAACCACGGCTCCGCCAAGCCGTTCGGCCCCAAGGCCTTCTTCTCCACGGGGCTCATCTCCAAGGTGAACCGCCACCCAGAGCTCGAGCCGGATAGGAAGCAGGTTGTGCCAGACACACCCTGCAAGAAACACTCGTCAGGCGCCTTCAACACGTTCCCGCCTAAGCAGGGGAGCACGACCAAGAAGTCTGTCGGCCGTAACATCTTTGATGGCAGCAGCAGAGTCATGGACGGCACTCCGCGACCCAAGGGTCTCAAGCTGTTCAGCTTCGCGCGCTCCGCCACAACACGCGGCAGCATCTTCGACTCCGATGCTGACGACCAGGCAGAGCTCAAGCCTTTCTTCACATCCGGACTTGGCTTCCAGAACGTCAGCGTCGCCACGCCCACCAAGAACACCGGCTTCCTGTCGTTCGACGCCAACAACGAAGCCAGCAATGAGGCCTCCGAAGCCTCCGAAGCCTTTGAAGCCTTTGAAAGCCCCAGTGCCAACAGGACCCTCTTCGTTCGTCACACGGCGCGTGACTCGGCATGTAAGTCTTCACACTTTGCACCACATGACCCAACGCAGCAACCGTCACAGGCTCAGGCTCAGGCTGGACCTCGAGCTGGGAGTACCCCGTCCGGGCTCAGTCTCGACAACCGCGTTTTACCCGGCACGACGTCCCTCAAGTGTGGATCGTCACCGCCGTCCTCTTCTTCCTGCATCCTTCCGTCCTTTGCACACTCAATGGCCTCTCGGCACGCCCAGGTGCCTATCTTGCCTTCGCCCCCCAGCATGAGCTCGACGGCGTCGCACCCTTCCAACAAGCACCACCGTCCCTCGCCCGAACCCGTCACTAAAATCACAGCGCCAGCTTCTGTCAGTCCGGCCGGCCAAAAGACGCCTCACACCCCCGCGCCGCAGCACATGCTTGCGCCCGATTTCGGGAGCAGCTCCACAAAGAGTTCTCCTGGCCTGATGCCGCCGTCCGCGGCCAGAAAAGTGACACCGGTCACTCCCACGACGATCCGCGACTCCGACAAGACGGGTCTTGTCACGCCGTCAAACGTCCGCAGCAGCAGCAGCACCAGTGCCGAGATCGACGAGAGTCTTGTCTCCCGCTTTGGCAACATTGTCCCGCTTGGCCAGGGCGAATTCTCGGTCGTCTTCAAAGTCACCGCCGTCGAGGGCGGCCACAGATCGAGCGGCGGCTTGTACCAGACACCGTCCAAGGGTGCCGCCCCTTTCTACAGCACCCAGAAGACGTATGCCGTCAAGAAAACCCGCAAGCCCATCCACGGGCCCACCGACAGAGAGAACAAGCTGAGGGAGGTGCACGCTCTCAAGAGCCTGACTCACGCCAAACACGTTGTCGGTTTCATCGATAGTTGGGAGGCTAAGAACCATCTCTACATCCAAACCGAATACTGCGACGAGGGCAGTCTCGACAAGTTCCTCGCCGATGTTGGACGTACCGGCAGGCTCGACGACTTTCGCATCTGGAAGATTCTCCACGACCTCAGCCTGGTATGTTGCTCTCCTTGTGTTGCTTTAACCGGCTGTGGTGCCGTCCGGCTTTGCTCACACTCACCAACCTTCCTCGTAGGGCCTGTGCGAAATCCACGACGCTGGTTTCGTGCATCTTGACATGAAGCCTTCCAACATCCTGATCACGTTTGAGGGCCAGCTCAAGATTGCCGACTTTGGCCTGGCCCAACCTTGGCCTGCCGTCCGCGGTGACTTTGAGGAGGGCGACCGAGACTATCTCGCGCCAGAGGTCCTCAAGGGGATCGTCGACAAACCTGCCGACGTGTTCTCCCTGGGCCTCATTCTTCTTGAGATGGCGTGCAATGTCACGCTTCCGCCCCACGGTCCGAGCTACATGGCGCTTCGGGAGGGCCAGCTGGACGAGGTGCCCTCGCTCACCTTGGCCTCCGCAACCCAACTTCATCGCGACGCCTTGGGCGCACCCGTCGTTCCGCGCCTCAGCGAGATGGCCAACAATATGGGCGATTTCCACACCAAGACCGCCTGCGAACAGCTGCCCTCGAGCCCCGCCCAGAACAACAGCTCCATACCCGGCCAGGATGCTGCGCCATGCTTCATGGTTGACATGAACGACCCCGACTCGCTGGATAACGTCTTTCGGTGCATGATTGCTCCCGACCCAGCCGAACGCCCAACCGCTCATCAGCTTCTTGGTTGCTACGGTCTCGGCTGGGTGTCGACCCACCGCCAGGACAGCGCCACCATCTTTGAGGGCAACTTTGGGCCTGTCGACATGCCTAAACACTCTGGCCCGGTCAGCGACGAGGATACCGAGATGATGGATGTGTAGGCAGCATCGCTTGCAGCCGCCTCTGTTGCACGACGAGATTGCTGGGATCGATCCCAAACATAACTCACCACATCAAACGACATATGAATCAAGGCGGTAAAACTTATTCAATAAACCTTTCTCCAACTATTTAACTATTTTACCAACTATCCATCATCCAGCCAAGCGACAATCAACTCGGACTCTACAGCGTCTTTGAAAAATACATTGCCTTCATTACCACCCTTTTATTCCAGCATTATCCCACTACCATGCTCTCCGCAGAGATTGTCACACAAGAAGGCCAGGCAGCATGTCCTGGCATGTTGGGATCTTGAAGGAAGCCAGCGGCACCACGTTGCTTGTACAAGGTGAGGTGGCTTTTTTTTTTTTTTGGAACTGCCTCGTCGGCTGTGATATCATTATCGGCTCTCCCTGGAAGGAGCTTTGCCAAGTAGACTTGATTCCTGACACACGCAGGAGGTCTCTTGTACATACATATACTACTTGCATCTGATCAGCGGACAGTGGCGGTTCGGCATGGAGATGGGGGAAGGCGGGACATTTTCAAACTCTACCAATGTTCTTGATTTCTTTTGTCCGATACATCACATTCTATCTTGTACTTTGCCATGTATCTGCCCTGTTTGGCCAGCTTCTTTCGCTTCCAGAACGTGGAGAGCTGAGCATCAGGTTCACGACGGCCGGTCGGTATACTCTTTTCTTTTGTGATGGGAACGCGAGCATGGGGACGCAGCCATGATAACGACGGCGACGACCTCGAGACAAGGGGGGCGCGCGCGCGCGCTCGACTTGTGCTCCGGGGTATATCGGTTGCGTTTGGTTTGGAGGCGTCTTTTGATCCGACTTTGTGTTGAGGGGAAATCGCATGGATGGGGAGCGAGGGTGTCTTGTGCTTTCTCGGAGACTTGTAACTCACGCATCGGCCGGCTGCATCGCGAGCGAGAAAGCTTGGCGGCGGGGACGGGAAGCTAGAGCGAGCTTGCCTGTGTTCATTTGTGTTTATGAGATATGACGACGAAATGTACGAGACGTTGCCGATTATCTATATCTATAGTTGTTCGGTTGATAATACGATATATTACATAAGCACATGCAATTTTTATCACCTCACATGCACGATTTATTTATTTTATCTGGACTTGGTGCTGAGAAGTCATGGCAAGATCATGGCAAGAAACCACGTAGCCCTTACTCGGCCACTGGCCCAGATTCGCCTGGGCACTGACTTGTACAGTCGTCGCATTCTCGCGACCCACCAGGCAACGATTTCGGCTTTCCACAGCCACAGCCGTCTCGACGAGTCCTATAGGAGAGATGACGAACCACACCGCAGGCCAGAGCGGCTCACGGCCCAAAGGCTGCTGAGGACCGGATGGCTGGTGCTCGGCGACAAGCTCAGGGGACTCGGACGGTCCGTGGAGCGGAATGTGTTGAGGCGCGTCTTTAGGCCGACGCCGATTCACTATTCCTTGTGGACGTTGTAGTAAGTGGACCTTGCAGTAAGTAGGAGCGAACAAGAGCAAAAAGAAAGGCCGGGCTGACGGCAGCCGAACAGCATCGTCGTGATCGGGGCGGGAGTGTGGTACGTCTTTTCAACCAAGCGTGCGGTGGACAAGGAGCTCAGCGCGTACCCGGAGGCGATTGCGCATCGTCTGCGCAGCGCGCTCTTCTACGGCACGTATGCGGATCTGCGCAAGCAGAACCAGGCCCTCGCTCTCGAAGAGTACAAGGCGGCGCTGGCGGGGTGTGCGGAGCACGGGCTGGATCCGCTCTCGGACGAGGTTCTGGGGATAAAGCTGCGCATTGCCGACTGGATGCTCTCGATCGAGCAGTATGATAACGCCGTGGCGACGCTCGAGACCACGCTGGGCGACTGCCTGAGGGGGGTTGCCGAGATGGACGGAGCGCTGGGGGCAGGCCGAGAACCGAAACGAGAACCGAAACGAGAACCAAAACGAGAACCAAAACGAGAACCAAAACAAGAACCAGAGCCAGCCCAGTCCTCGACGGAGGATGAGAACCCCTGGCACCGCCGGCGGAGGCTGCTCCACAAGGCTATACAGATCTGCCTGTCGCTTGGGCGCATCTGCTCGGACGAGCACGTTTTGCAGCCGCAAAAGTCGCAGGCCAGCGTCACGTGGGCGTTCCAGGCGGCCATGCAGGAGCTGTTTCGGCGGCGTAGCGAGGGCGTCAAGGAAGGCGAGGGCGACTGGATGACGGCGGACGAGGTCGGGGCTCTTTTCGAGCGTAGGTTTATATATCTCGGTCCCTGCCCTTGCTGTTGTTGGGGGGGGAAATACTAATGCTGTTGGAAAAAGAACTCGGGCACCAGCACGAGGAAAAGTCGCAGTTTCACGTGGCAGTGCCGCTCTTCTACCGCGCCCAAGAGATCTGCTCGGACCCCTGCCATCGCGCCATCCTGAGTATGTCGAGTCCTCACACCCGTATTTGTTTGGCTGGGCACTTGCTGACTTGTCCGTGGCGCAAGTGAACAACCTCGCCGCGTCGTTCGCGCAGCACCCGGGCCACGCGCCGTTTGGGCTCCTCCCCGAGGCGTTTTCGCCCACGATGCCGGGTCCGGCAGGGTCGGCTGCCGCGGCGGCGCAGGTGCCCGAGACGCGGGCGGAGCTGCTCGAGGCGGCGCAGCGGTGGGCCGCCAACGCCTACGTGCAGGCGAGTGGCGTTGGCGGGGAGCAGAGGACGGGCGAGTGCGACGAGGCCTGCGCGGCGGCGCTGTGCAACATGGGAGACATTCTGGCCATGATGGGGAAGCAGGACGAGGCGAGAGCAAAGTTTCAGGCGGCAAGGAACCTCAGCTTGAAGAGGGGGGTGAGGGGGACGGCCCAGCTTGCGAGCAGGAGGTTGAAGGAGATGGATGCGGGCTCTGAGGCATCAAGGTAAATCACGTTGCATCTATCTGGATGATTTGCATTGAACTTGATGGGAATGTGATGTGACCACATGGCCGTTGTACTCTTATACTGAGGGAAAGGGTATTTATCACTTGCACGGACCCGCCAGGTCAGCCTCAGTAATAACTATATAAATTTGTTGTTATTGTTTGTTGTCGTCGTGAGCGATATCGGGCTCAAGAATCACGTGGTCTACGATCCTGATCACGCAAGAGGGTGCCCTCCCCCGCATTTCATCCGACGCTACTGCGGTAGGTCCATCCGAGGCGGAGAGCACCTAAGGCTCAAGGTGTGAGGCAGGTGTGAGGCAGGTGTGCTCTCCTGAAGCAAATCAACATTCGTATCACCGCACGTCATGCTGCAGAGATGGCGATTGCCAGACACGCAGAACAAGCCAACTGATAAAACAATGAGCTCAAGCGGCAGGCGCCGCCGATTAGGCGATCAAGCCTGATCGTTCGAGATCACGCGACCTCGACGTCTTGGACTGTGGAGACATGCATCGCACCTGCCGAGAGGTACATGTGGGTCATTTTGCAGATGCTCTCCTGGAGAAGGTGACGTGGGCCACCTCTACTTCTCTACTTCTGTGTATCCGTGTATCTACGGGATATCTGTCCATAAGAGCATTGCACAGTGAGTGAGCTAGTTCTCAGTGGATCGGCTCGGCGAGCAGCAGGTGCTAATGAGGAGCGGCTGCGCACTGTGCCTGCCGGCTAGCATGCAGAAGGAGACATGATCTGGTGATGTTATGGCCTGTAGATACGTCCCCCCCGTCTTGTCCGTGGAGGGTAGTGCAGTCCAATGGTTTAAAAGGTTGTCCTTTCCCTGCCTGTCCCGGCCTGATCCAAATCCTGGATTCTCTTCTCGTCATCTCCCCATCACCACCCCTTAAACCAATTGATAGCAATTCGATCCATCTCGTATCCATCTCGTTCTCATCGCCTGTCAACTCAAGTTCGATAGCTCTTTTACACTCTTACTCTCCAGCATTCACCTGCAATCAGTAAGCAATGCCCCCTTTGATCCTGACCCACAGCTAAGCTGCCCCGCCCCCGCATTTCACCCGCCAAACGTGCAGTGCGCCCAATGTGCCTGCAATTGATTGTGTGACGCTAACAGTCACCACAAGTGACCCGTTCGCACAAGGCCAACGATCGCGACTACAGGGCAATTGCCGGAGGAGCCCTCGCTCAGGACTACCTCCCCAAGTACTTTGGCAAGAACGGCCATGTCCAGGATCCCAACAAGCTGAAGAAGCACGGGAGTGGCAAGGCCAACTGGTGAGTTCTCCAGATGATGTGTGATGTGCACTTGTCGACGCTAACCTGGGCTATTTTAGGGGCAACATGGGCTCTGAAATCGACGAGCACGACTTCAACTTTAACCACGCCAGGCGCCGCTCCAACAGCAGCTCCACGGCAGTCCGCGACTTCAGCACAAAGTTTGATGTCAACGAGACTGACCCCGTCTTTGAGGAGTCGGTTCATGGCCCGGCCGACGACGAGGAAGTGGGTGCTGAGCTTGAGAAAGTCGAGACCTCGACGAGCAGCTCCAGCTCGGTCGCCTGATAAAAGAACCAGCGGCCTCTGCCTATCACGGCAGGATTTGACATGATCCCTTTACAAACACAGCATTCCACGACATGTGGATGATTTGAAACAAAAGAAAACGGAATCAGGCTTCTCAACATGTACAAAGGGATCTGGATGGCGGAATCTATTAAAGAGAAGCGGTTGATGGAGTGGCGTTCCTTCAATGTATTAACATGATCTTTTTATTAGTGAGAAATGAGAAATGTCCACCGCAGCTGCTGGCAGGTGAATGCAACAACGCTCACGTGAACGATCGCTGTATTACATCCACTTGTAAAAAAGAGGTTATCAAAGCTTCTTCTCCCCATTTGCACATCCCAAAGGACATGTATGCCAGAAACCATGTCCCTCTCAGCATCGCTTTCAACAGCATTCTTTGATTCTCTTCCATGTGAGTATAGATTGATAGAAAAGAAAAAGAAAAAAAAAACTAACCCAAACACCAGACATCGACAAGGAGCCGACACCCGACGAACGCACCGCCGCCGAAGCCCTCATCGCCGCCGAGGCGCGCTCCAGCACAGAACAGCCCCCGCCCCTGCCGCCCCACTACACCGCCACGTTCACGCCGGCCTTCGCATCGCTCCTCTCGCACGTCGCGTCGGCGTACCCGGCCCGCCACCCGCTCCGGGCCATCGACCTGTCCCGATACGAGGACCCGTCGTTGTCGTCGTCGGCCGCCCCCCAGAACTCAGACGACAACGACAGCGACAACGACAGCGACAAGCCCATCACATCCACGTCCCCCTTGCACCGCCTTTGTGCCGCGCACGCCTACCTGACGGCGCGGCGCGCGAACCTGTCGCTGCTCGACAAGCACGGACAGGTGGCGTGGCTGCTCGCAAACTACCATCTCGAGGGGGAGCTCAAGGCGCTCGAAGCCGAGCTTGAGTCCCAGAAGCGCCAAGTCGACATGGTGGCCGACGAAAGACGACGCGCCCAGCACGACGTCGCTGGCGAGCTGGCCGGCCTGGAGGACGCGTGGAGGACGGGCGTCGAGAGAATGGTCCAGGCCCAGGTGGCGGTGGAGCTGGCCAGAGCGCAGTTGAGGCATAGACTACGCGAGGCTGCGGCTTGACGAGGCCATGAAAGCTGGCGCCTGTATAAAAAGAGTTACATACTTGGAATTCATGGCTCGCCTAACGAGGTAAACAATACCCTCCCTCCCTCTCCCCTCTGCATCTTGGCCCCCCTGCATCTTATCCCCTACCGCCGCATGTTATTAGAGGTTTTTCTTCTTTTTTTAGGGTTTTTTTAAATGAATTTTTTCTTAATTTTTTTTGGAAAAAAACAACCCCGACGCCCATGCCACCTCGAGGTCCATCTGTAACATTCCCTTGTGTGACCGCATCTTCTCAAAAACACCCCGCTCGTATGACAGCTTCTTTTCCCAACCGGTCCCTTCTTTCCTTTCCATGTGGCGAGGACTATGGTGCGGCCAGGGGGTCCATTTCCTCCACGCCCATCAGGATGCCGTCGTATCTGGTTCTCCGCATGATGCCCTCCACGGGCCCGAGTAACCGCTGGAAGGCGGATTTGCCCAGACTCGCCACCTTGACTTCGGTGCTCGCGACGACACTAGCGGCACGCGGCTTATCGTTCAAGAGTGCGAGCTCGCCAAAGAAGTCGCCTTTGCTGTAGTGTTTGACCTTGTTGGACGGGTCGCCCTTGTACGCGTCCGCCTCGCCGGCCTCGAGGAGGAAGAACGAGTGGCCCGGCTCGCCTTCTCGGATGATGATGTCCCCGGCGTCGAACTTTTGCGTCTCGAGGGCGTCGGCAATCTTGGACCTCTCGTACGACGTGAGCGTCGACAGCAGAGGCACCTCCTCCAGGAAGGATTCGTACATGCGTCGCCGCGCAAACGTCGATTCCATGAGGATGCGGCGAAATGTCACGCGGTCCAGTGCCCACAGCGTACAGTGCGGCTCCGCCGAGACGACGGTTGCTGCACGAGGCGCGTTATACATGAGCGCCAGCTCGCCAAAGGAGCCGCCTGCTGGGATTTGTGCCACCCTCTTGCCTATTCCGTGGGGGCCCGGCTGCAAGGAGCCACTCTCGTGTATGTAGACGTCGAATGCTCCCTTCTCGACAACGTAGAAGAAGTCGCCGGCGTCGCCTTGGCTGATGACCTAGCGGGCGGGCACGACGCCTGGTCAGTAAAGGAAGGAAGAAAGAAGGGGCAAAGACAAAAGAAAGAAGGAGAACAGAAAGAAGAAATAAGGAATAAGGAGATAACTGATAAATCAATACCTTGATATCCCGGGCCGGAATGGGCTTCTCCACCAAAGCGCCGAGGATCTGGGCGCTCTGCTCGTCGTCCAAATGACTGAACAAAAAGTTGCCCTCAATCGCCTTCTTCAGCCGTTCCAGCTGGTCGAGGGATTTCTCGTGGTACGGCGGTGTCCAGTTGTCGTTGGTGTCGGCGCTGGGCTTGAGCGACTCGGCCGACACAGAGGTGCGACGGCCAAAGTTGTACTTGTCCGGGTATGTCTCGGGGTTCGGCGGGGCGGCTCGCAGGTTTGGTGGGAAGGCATCGACGATGGAGTCGCCGCCAAACGGGGCCCTGAACCCGGCCGACGCGCTCACGCCGAAATGTGGTGTTGTGGGTGACGTGACGGTATCTGCTTCCTCCTCCTCTATGACGCTAGGGCGCTGGGTGGTGGTGGCACCACCACCACCACCCATGGGTCCGGCAGGGGTGCCATCGCCTCCAAACGGGTTGGCGTTGGCACCAAACGGACTCGCAAATGGCATCGGCATGGTCGAGGTGGGCGCCGGCGACAGCGAGAAGGGCTCCGGGCTTGTTGTGGCGGCCGACGATGCGAGCCACGACCTGCGTTCGGTGGCGAGCCGGGTCTGGAAGAAGTCGGCGCAGTATTGGAGCAGGTCTTGTGGGCTGTCCTCGGCAACCAGACGGTTGAGGGCTTGTATCTCCTTGAGGTAAGCTTCGGGAAGAGCCATGGTCGGAGAAGGAGAGTGCGAGGGCAGGCAAGAATGCGAACGAAGGAGGAGGAGAATGTGTTTGTAGGTAGGATGGGGAAATAAGCAACAACCAAGTAAGTGAATATATTATGTGGGGGGGCGAGACTGAGGTGAGGGCGAGGACGGGTGGCTGTGGTGGTCGGGAGCAAGGTGGGATAGATCTCTGAGTACCTGTAGAAAAGAAGCTGTCCTCAGGTTGTCAGGTTGTGTTTTTTTATAAAGCTGTCTCTCCTTGTAAGCCACCGAGCAGGAGGATAGAAGATGGAAACGAGCGGAAACGAGCAGGCCTCCAAATAAGGGATGCAGGCAGCGTCTTGTCTTTTTCTTTCTTTTCTCTGCCCCCAGACACCTGCCGAGGCAGGCATGTAGGTAATAAACACAGTGGGCAGGGCAGGTACAGTATCAGGAACCCAGAGTCCAGAGAGGATCCAGAGAGCCCAGAGAGCCCAGAGAGCCCAGACATCCAGACAACCCAGAGAACCCAGAGAACACCACTGGACCAGGGTCGCACACGCCAGCAGCCAGGAAAGAGGGGCAGATGGATGATCAACACGTACAAATAATATAGGTAGAGAGAAGAGACGAGAAGGAGCTTGCTTGCTTTCCCTGGGGGGCGAGAATCTGGTACAGTACTGTGTGCAGGTGTATTATGTGTGGTGCACGTGTTAGGTGCTGATCAGGCCTCCAGTTGGACCTGAGGTGCTGCGCTGCTGCTGCCGTCTGCTACCTATTAGTTGAGAAGGTTGGAATGTTTCTGGAAGGACGATGAAGATAGATAGGATTCTCGGGAGAGGGGGCAAGACGCCAGGCCCGCAGCTGCAGCAGAAGAAGGAGGGGTCTGGAGATGATGGAAGGATGGGTGGGGCTCTCCATAACGAGGACTTGTCTAGGGAGGCTGAGATATGGATATGCGCATAACGATACGATTAATGAATAACGAATAACGATTGACGATATAACGAATAACGATTAACGAACAATGAATAGCGATTGACGATATAACGATTTTATGCACAGTGCTGTCCACGTATATTTATGAAAATACTTCAATAGAAAGCTATAACATCTTTGCAGGGCAGTATTGTGTGCGGTTGCAAGCGATCAGTCTGCGAGTGGGCCAAAGAATATGCCTCGCTTCTTACCTCGAGAAACGTTCCAACGACAATTATCGGACTGTTACAAGGATCTTCCAGAAGGACAAGTACTGCTTCTTAGCGATAACGTAATCACCCCTGATGCGTCGTTATTCCAATTCTGCTTGGCACGTGTCCGTGTCTTCTAGAAGCTTGTCACTTCCATTGGTCTGGGTGTATGCACTCGGCGTGATAGCGATGCTTGCCATGCATTCCGGAATCAATAACATGCATGCGGTGGATGATGCGGAATTGGTGGGCGCTTCGAGAATGTACACTTGTGTTATCCATTATCGTCATTTACTTATTTACAGCTGGTCCTCTACTTGAAACATCAACGGCGTTGGTATGCCAGCCTCGCCCAGTCCCATTCCCGTTCCATTCCACTCCATCCCATTCCATTCTATTCCATTCCCACCCTATTCCCGTATAGACGTGGCCCTATGTACGCCCTTACGCCGTCAAAAACCACGCCAAACAAACCCCAGTGCGTTCGCCGATTCAAGATGATGCGCCGGGTATACCAAGAAATAAGTTGCCAAACCCCCTCTCCCCCCGTTTTGATCGAGACGCCCATGAAAAACATGCCACCCCCCCCACATGTATCCGAGACGCTTTATTCCTCCCATTGCTCCATTGCTCCTTTGGAATACCGTCTTGTCCCTTTCATACGTCACGAGGTTGCCGTGAGACATGAATCGAGGATGCTGTCGAGACCGAGCAGGTCCTGGCTGTCGGCCCCCTCCCATGCAATATCCGAGTCAATCTCCATGGGATCCGGGTGGCCGTTGGTGGCGGCCGTGGCACCATTGACACTCGGCGGGCCTGTGCGAGTATCGGCCGTGCTCGTATTATTATTATTATTATTATTGGCAGGGGGAGGCTCCTCGCCTGGCAGCCACGTGTAGTCGTCCCAGTTCTCCACCTCGCCCTCGCGGTATCCGTTGAGAAGGGAGACTCTGAGGGCCGGGAACCGAGACATGCCCGACTCGGCAATGTCGAGCGCGATGCGCAGGTCTGACATGCCGAGCGGGCCGCGCTCGCTCGCCACCTTGGCTTCAACGGGGAGAAACCCGCCCTTGTCACGCGTCGCCTCGCCCCTCGCCGCCGCGTCTTCCTCCTTGGCGAGCTGGCGCTTGTACTTGTGCGTCTGAATCCACGTCGTGCCCATTCCGAAACCGGCCGTCGACGCCTCGCCGGGCGCGTTGCATCGGACCCGGCTGAATATCCCTGCCAGGGTCTCCTTGAGGAACACCTCGGTTGCCAGGGTCACGAGCTGGGATGCGTCTGGCGCGTGTCCGTTTGTGAGTCCGTTCTCGTAGCAAAACGGAAGCATCCGGTTCTCGATCGAGCTGACGTCGGGAAACTCGCCGGACTCGACCGCAAGGTTCTGGTTGAAACGCTTGCGTATCTCGAGATCGAGGTCTGCAAGATGCGCGCATGCACGTGTAAGTGTCGTCCTCCTCCTTGGGACATGTCATGTCGGTGGCAGCAGCAGCATCTTTTCACTCACTCATGTTATTGATCCCGCCGGACAGAGGTATCGCATCGGTGCCAGTGCCAGTGCCAGCACCCCCCCGAGATTGCCTGCGGGCCAGCAGGTCTCCGAAAGCATTCGCTGGCATCTCCTGAGAGACCTGCCGAAGCAGGTGGTTAATATATAATAATAGTAGCCACGGTCGTCAATGCCTGCCAGCCGGGCGCGGCCCTGATTGGGACGAGAACCCACATCGTTGTGAACGAGATCCTTGATGCGTCTGCGATCGCGGTTCGGCAGTTGCATGACCTCGCCTTTCAGCCTCCTTTCCGTTGCGTCGCCCGTCACGGGTTTTGGTGCAGGCGCCGTGACTGGCTTATCGTTGGCGCTGACCCACGGCGCAAGGCCGGGATCGGGCATCTCCCGGGTGACATTGCCATATATCGCCACAACAAGCTGGTTGTGCAGATGATCCTTCTCCGGGGTAGTCAATATTGGCTCTATTCGTGACGAGAACTCGGTCTGGCTGAGGCGGCCTACAAGACTTGCGGCATCAGTTATGGGTATATAGAGGGGGAGAGATGGAGGGGGATAGAGAGGGGGGGTAGAGAGAGGAAGAGGGAGAGGGAGAGAGAGGGAGAGAGGGTGAGAGAGGGTGAGAGAGAGGGTGCGAGAGACAAGTCGTTTACGCACCCAGTATGAACTCTGCTATCGTCTCCTTGTACGTGGCCCATTGTTCGTTCCCAATGGCAGACTTGAGGGCAGCATATAACGGCTCAAGGTCTATTCTGATGGGTATGATCTGGCTCGTCTTTGGCACTTTCTGGGAGCTGGGCGCGGATGAGGATAAGGTAATGCTCTTTGACGAGAGCACTGGCGTGGACAGGCTCGCAGCCGGACGACTGAGTGCAGCAGGATCAATATCAGGCATCGCAGCGGAGGAGCCGGCGGTCGGATATCGGACGGCAGGTAGGACGTGGGAATGTAGTCAGTCAGGATAGCTGGGAGGAGCAAGATGAGGTTTCTGTGCGTGCGATGGCGATGGCGATGGCGATGGCGCGTGATGGCTTGGAACGGGACCCAACGACCCAAACGTCACAAGTCGATCGAGGACGGGGTGTCGCGAGTTTGCGGTTCGCCGAGAGAGCTCATCTGTTTCGTAAAGGACGGCGCGTCTGCCCCCGCGACTTGATGCAGAGTGTCGTATTTTGGAACCAGATAGAAGAAAGTGATGATATTCATATTGGGGGCGGCGCCAGGGAAACCTCCGGGGGGACATGACATGCTGCTGCAGAGGTACCAGGTACCGGGTACCACGCAGATTACCGCAGCGATGCCACGCACAGTCCTAGTACACGGTACATAGTCACGTGCCCAACCCAAACTACAACAGCGTTTGTCCTAAATTTCCCCAATCCCATCCCCAATTCGCAATTCGCACGCAATGAAGTCGCCGTCTCCGGAGACAAACACGCATCAAAGGGCGACGATAGCCAGGTCATGGCCCCCGACCACAAGCACCGCATTACCAATGCGGTCAACAGCCTTGTCAACCATCTCATACCTGCCATACCGCACGAGAGCGAGCAAAGCACCCTGGGCAGGCGGGGAAACTGCGTCGACCTTGTCCAAGGCATACTCGAGAGGTTTGTCCTCCTCCTCCTCCTCTTCTTTGGCTCCGATACTCACTCTCCTCCTCTTTGCCAGCCCTGCTTTCCCCGCCATTGCATCCGACGTCAATCACGCCTACGACCTGATCAAGCGCAAGCTGATCCAGACGAATCCCGGCCAGGCTCTGAGGTTCGCCAATCTATACACCCGTCTTCTGTCGCTCCCCGTCCTCGGCCAAAAGTGGGCCATCCTCTTCCTTCTTTACCAGCTCGCCGATTCCCCCGACCCGAGCGAACCTCTTCCGCTCCCACCCAGCGAACGACCGCCAGGAGCTGCCCCAGCACCGCTGGAGGAGCCCCAGGCCTCCCAAGAGCGGTTCAATGCGTCTTTTACTGGAGGCGAAGTGCCCGACCAGCAGCGGGAGAAAAGGGCAGAAGAGTTTGAGGGCGCCAACGCTCAGGACGGACTTGGCAGGTCTTTACTGCTACAGAAGGAGGCGAGGCCATCTGAAGACGAACAGTCCGATGCGCCCCCCGCCGCCGCCGCCGCCGAGCTGGTGCCGCCAGAGAGGGCGAGGAGAGGAGACTGCTATTACACCGAGACCAACCCTCCGGAATCTGCGCTGCTGCGAGACCTGCCCTTCACCCTCCAGGGGCTATCGTCGGCGACCCTCCCGTTCACCAGACCAAATGTCCTGCAGCTGCCCGCGACGCTGCCCACCCCTCTTGTGTCCCTCTTGCACACCCTGGCGGAGCCGTCGTTGCTCTACCGCAACCTCGAGACATATACCAAGAGCCCTGCCCAGGGTTTGTTGGGCCAGAGCCTCCGCGCGGCCATGAGCCAGGAACTCCGATCATACCTCACGCTCGTGGCCTCGCTTGAGGCCCAGATACGCAAGACTCTGTCGTCGCCGGACGACGACGAGGCCGCGTCGAACAAGAAGGGCACGGGACGCACCGGCGTAACGCTGAAGCGCTGTGTCGTGTGGACGCGGGATGCCACCATGGGCCTCCGGCTGATGAGCCTGATCGCCGACGAGTCGTCCCGCAAGCGTGGCGGGGAGCTGATATCCCTGATCCACAACTTTTCGCGTTCCCACGGCGACCCCATTGTCGCCTCGTTCGCGGAGCGCCTGCTCGGCAGCTTCACGCGCCCGTTCTACGACATTCTGAGGCGCTGGATATACGACGGCGAGTTGTCCGACCCGTACCTCGAATTCTTCGTCAGGGAGCAGACGTCGGCCCAGGAGGCGGCCGAGGACGGCAAGCCGGCCGCCGCCGCCGGCAGCAGCGTGTGGGAGGGCAAGTACAAGATCGACGAGTCCATGATCCCCAGCATAATCACGCAGGACTTTGCGCAAAAGGTGTTTCTGATCGGCAAGTCGCTCAACTTCATCCGCCACAGCTGCGGCGACTCGCAGTGGGTCGAGGACTACTCCAAGGCCGCGTCCAAGGAGCTGCGCTACGGCGACACGGCCACCCTCGAGGCATGGATCGACGAGGCCTACAAGACCACAATGAAGCGTCTGATCGACCTCTTGGCCAACAAGTTCCACCTCTTCAGGCACCTCCAGGCCCTCAAGAAATACATCCTCCTCGGACAGGGCGACTTCATCGCCCTGCTGATGGAGTCGCTGGCCGCGAACCTGGACCGTCCCGCCGGAGCGCAGTACCGCCACACGCTCACCGCCCAGCTCGACCACGCCATCAAAGGATCCAACGCCCAGTACGACTCGGCCGAGGTGCTGCGCCGGCTCGACGCCCGCATGCTGCAGCTCTCGCACGGCGACATTGGCTGGGACTGCTTCACGCTCGAGTACAAGATCGACGCGCCCGTAGACGTCGTGGTCACGGACTGGGGCAACCGCCAGTACCTCAAGGTCTTCAACTTCCTCTGGCGGATCAAGCGGGTCGAATTCGCCCTCAACTCGACGTGGCGCAAGTGCATGACGGGCGCGCGGGGCGTGCTGCAAAACGGCGACGCAGCCGTCGTGGCGGCGTGGAAAGCAACGCGGGCCGTGCTCGCCGAGATGATCCACTTTGTCGGCCAGCTGCAGTATTACATCTTGTTCGAGGTCATCGAGTCGTCGTGGAACGAGCTCCAGGAACGCATCCACCGCGAGACCTGCACGCTGGACGATATCATCAAGGCCCACACGCGCTACCTCAACGACATTACCCACAAGGGCCTGCTGGGTCCTCGCCGCTCCCGGCCCGGCGCAACGACAACGACAACGACGACGACAGCGACGACAGCGACGACAGCATCAGCAGCAGCAGCAGCAGCAGCAGCAGCAGCAAACATCAACGCCGCCGACGCGCCCGCCGGGGAGGATGACCGCGGCTCCTATCTTTCCCAGCTTGGCGACATCCTCCGCTTCATGCTCAATTACCGGGACTCGGTCGACGGCCTCTACAGCTGGGCCGTGTCAGACTTTACACGCCGCCAAGAGGCAGACGTCCGCCACTCGACGTCGTTTGGGGTGGATCGGGAGGGGGCCGAGACCCCCGTCAGCGGAGCAGGCGCTGGCGTGAGCTCCGAGTTCCCGGTGCTTGTCGAGAGGCTGCGGTCGCTGGCGTCGTCCTTCCGGACTCGTCTCCAGATCCTGCTGGGCGACCTTGCGTACCAGCCGGACGTGGACATGCGATTCCTTGGTGTGACCATGAACTTCAACGACGTGT
>JAOYNU010149601.1:0-20965 GCA_026745395.1 Tympanopsis confertula
ATATAGCTAAATATAAATTATAATATATATAATAAGAATTAGTTAATAAGACTATAATATTCGACGATAGTAAAGACTTAGTATTTAAATAGTCTAAAATAGCGATTTAACTTTTATCGTCGATTTAATTACTTACTCTTTTAGGCTTTCGTTATACTATATTATATATACCTAAGAGGTATTTACTTTAACGACCGAAGAGTTAGTATTTAAAGAACTATTATTAGTAGTAATCTTTTATACGTCGTTATCTTAAGATAGTTCCTCTATTTCTTTTTCTTATTTATCTAAGTTATTTTCTTCTTAGATATATTACTAGTCTTCTTCTAGTATATTATCGAATTTAATATTTAGTTATTTTAAGATCTCTTCTATTAGATAATTAGCGCTTTATATACTATTAAAGCGGTTTTATTAATAATACTAGGGTCGTCTATCTAGACGATAGAATCGTATAAAAGGTCCTTATAGTCGTTAATTCTAATTCTATAGGGCTCGCTATCTATCGTTATTAAATCGAGGCTTTAGTAGATTATTATTAAAAGAAGACTATCCTCGATAACTAGTCCTCTATACTAAGTTCGACCGATAGTTATTAAATAGTAGTCGATTTATACTCTATTCTTATTAGAATAGTAGCGTTTACTAAAATTAGTTTAGGTAATAATTAAATTATAATCGGCGTATCTAATTTATTAGTTTATTCGACTAATTACGTATAAAAAGTACCTTACTTAAAGGCTTATTAATAATTATCGACGGATTAGTATTTATATCTTATAGTTATACCTAATATATATTCTTTTTAGCGTACTTAGACGATTATTCTACTTCTATAATATCTTCTATCTATTCCTTAGCGTATATTAACTATATATCCTTTTAATTATTAATAGTTAGTCGGATTAGATAACGGCGAACTTCTATAGTAGTTAACGAGTATACGGCTATAAGAAGTATATAATCCGGTAGGTAATATCCTACTAATAGAAGATATAGTCTCTTAATATATCTTATTACTTTTAATACTTAAGTATAATAAGAATTACTATTTAATATAGTATTCTAATTATATAAATTAGATTTTATCTACTCTATAATTTTAAGTAAAGTAATTCCGAATTCTTAGTATAATTAATCGATAAATTACGTCTATTTATTAATAAATAATACTTATTTAGAGATAGCTATTAAATAGTAAAACTATTCTTAAGCTAAGTTACGAAGTAGTTTAACTAGGGCTACGGACTTAAATAGGCCTTCCCTCGAAGGGTATAGTTAGTAGAATATCTCGATAAACTCTACGAACGATTCGATAGATTAATAGACTAGCTAATTTTTTAAATAGAAGATCTTAGTATTTTATTTAATACTTTTCTCTATTATCTATATATCTAGCTAAAATAGTCCTATATTTTTAGGCTTTTAAGTTATTTTAAATATAATAACCGTTTTAGTAGTATTCGGTTATAACTAAGAATATAATTATATCGAACTTCTCCGATAAAGATCTAAACGGTTATCTCGTCGATATCCGTTATTATCGTTATTAGAATCTAAATTAGAACTTAAATTATTAGGATTAGTTTTATATTTAATTAATCGTATTTTATACTTAAGTAGATTATATATTAGCTAAATACGAGTCGCTCTCTACTTAGAAGGTTTTTTAGTATAAATCTCTAGTAGTAGTTCTAGTTTAAGTACTTTATTAATCGTTTATTTAAATTACTATATCTAGGTTATCTATTATTAGAAGTTCTTTTATAACTTATTATATAAGTCGGCGAAATAATCGAGGGCTTTTTAAAGTAGTTTTATAGATTTCGCTTTAAAGAATTTAATTAGTTCTCTTAATAATACTAATTTAGAGAAGTAGGCTACTTATTCCGAACTAAAAGCCGTTTATATCGGTATAGGTTATTCTTTTTCTTAATTAAATTATAGACCTCGGCGTTCTTTAGTTCTAAATAAACGAAATTCTAGAAGGTTTAATTTAGTAATTAGAGTTTTACTATATCTTCTACGATAAGTAATTAAAGATAATAGGGATAGTATATAAATCGGTATAAGAAGTATATTATCTAGATTTAGGTTATTAAAACGAATTAATATAAATTTTAGTAGATTAACCGGCGGATTAGAATTATAACTCCGAGAAGATAAAAAGGTCTCTAAAGGTAGTCTTAACCGATATTCTATTTCTAGTCCTTCGTCGTAGAATTCCTCTTCTTCTTCTATTAATTTAGGTAGTAAAAGTAATAGCTACTTTAGTAGTTATAGTTTCTAATCTCGTAGAACTACTAGATAATATCGTAAAACTAATAGTATAATCCGTTCGAAATTAATAATAATATCTCCGGGGTATAACTAATTCTAATCGAAACCGATATTTATTTTATAAATAAACTTATTAAATAAATTACTATTAAAAGTAATTTCGATAGTATATTCGAAATCTTTTTTAGTATTTAACCTATTATCCTAGAATAGGCTTAGTAGATTAAGGGCTAAATTAGTTTTCCGACTAATTAAATATTCTAGGTATTTCTTTAACCTAAAGGCGACTTCCGGTAAATCGTTTACTATAATATCGGTTATTATATTAAACGTCGAATTAGATATAAAAAAGCTATTTAGGTCTTTAACTATAGTTACTAATTATATAGCCTACGAAGATTATCCTTTATCTCTACTAGATATTATAGAACTAGTAGGTTACTATTTAGATATAAAAGGTCTTCTATTAAGAGCTATATCTTAAATTACTTAAGTATAATACTCTAAATCGAGCGTTCTTTTATATAATAGTACCGAGCTAGAAACGATAATAGATCGTAAAAAGAAAAGTCGAATTAATCGTATAATTAAGTAAATTAGGGGAATAACTATAAGCTATAATTTAATTATATAATACTATATTCTAAGTCGAATATCCTCTCGTATAATAGTACCGAGCTAGTAATAATAGTAGATAGTAGAGAAGAGGGTCGAATTAGTTAAACTTAGAAGTAGTTAAGAATATAACTTTTATATATTTATAGCTGAATTCCTTAGTATAATTCTCCGTATCGATTATTTAATTATATAATAGTACCGAGCTAGAAACGATAATTAATCGTATAAGTAAAGGGTCGATATAATCGTATATAGAATCGTAGGGGTAACTAAACGAGAAGTATAGTAAAAATAGATATAATACTACTATATATTACGATTACTTATAACTATACTTAATATTTATAAACTTTTATAATTATCCTACTAATACCGAAAAAGTAAAACTTATAGTTTTAATTATTTAATTAGAAATTAAATAAAGTTATATATATAAGTCTACTTTATTTAACTATCTAAGGTAAATTACTTAGCTTTTATACCTAGACCGGCTAGTATTTTCTATTTACCGAATTATACTTTCGTATAGCCGAAACCTTAAATAGTATCTTTAAACCTTATATAGTATTATCTATCTATAATACTAAATTACGCGAAAAAACGTGGGGGTTCCAGCCCCCGATTGTGCACTCCGTGACAACTATACGAGCCGACTACTTAATATTACGCCGAGGCGTAGGTACGATATTATAATTATTATTATTATTATTACTTTTAGAGATTAATAGTAGATAATATAGCGAGTTACGAGTATTAGTAGTAGTATTAGCGGAACTATACTCCCCCGGTATTATTATAGTACTTTTAGCCGTTTTCGCCTTTTTCTTAGCCTCCTCTTTACGCCGGGCCTCCTCCTCGTTTTTCCTACGTACTACTTCTTCTATATCTTTACGAATAGGTACTAAGCGAGATATAATAATAATAGTACCGGTACCGAAGAAGAAGAAGATAAAAAGAGGAACCTACGAGAAAGAAAAAAAAAAGAAATATAAAAGAGAATTATAGGATTTAGATAAGTAGTTATACTATTACTATAAGAATTTACGTAAAATTAAAAGAGTACTTATTAAACTACCCCTAACCTTTAGAAGAAATTAAAAAGGTATTATATATTATTAACCCCGAGCTTTATAAAGTATTTCCTTATTTAAAGAAAAAAAGTATACGATATACTAATTATACCCTAATTATACTATAGTAATAACCTATTAGAAGAATAATATTAACTTATAATTACCGTATATAATAAGTATATCGGGGTAACCTACTAGTAGAAGGGGTACTCTATTATAGATTAATACGAGTATAGTATAGTAAATAGTACTAGCTAACTATATAAAAGATAAAAAAGGTCTTAGATAAAGCCTATAAGCTAGGGATATAGTCTAAAGAGGATAAAAGAAGTAGCTAGGAGGTATACGCCTATATAAGGATAGAAGGAAAACCTATTAGAAAAAGGGGATCTAGCTCCTCGTAAAAGTTATACTACTATTATAATAAGAGAAGATTTAATTAACTATACGCGATCTATACCGTATCTATACCTTATCTACGATACGTATATATAATAGGATTTACGACGCCTTTACTCTCTAACTTACGTACCCTAAGCGCTAAAAGGCCTAATAAATAGACTCTAAATAAATTAGTAAATTCGAAAAATTTACGAGTTTTTTTTTTTTTTTTTTTTTAAAATATAGGCGGATACGAAAAATTAAGCTAAAGATTCTATCTTACTTTAGATATAGTAGAACTAAGTAAAAGGGGTACTAATAGAAGTTCTATCGATACCGATCTTAGCCCGGGCTTCTAGAAACTAGGCTTTAAAATCCTTTTATTTTCCGGTAAAATAGGGAATATCGGGGAAGGCTTTTTTAAGCCGGGGATTTTTAAAGGCTTTAGCCTATTCCGGCCCTAGAGAGGCTAGAGGGGCTAGGGGGGTTTTAAAAGCTTCTTAGAGTTAATTCTAAAAGTTCCGGATAACCTCTTCTTATATAGCTTACGAGGCGGCTATCCTATTTATATTAGCCTCTAAGTAGGCTAGATATTAGGCTTAGGTAGTCTAGGGGTCTATCGTAAAGTCTTCTAGAGTTCTAGGATTCTTAAAAGTCTCTAGATCGTAGAGTCCTTATTAGAATAATAACCTATCGTAAAGCGTACTCTATTTCCTAGGAAATTATACTAAACGGAGAGTTCTAATCTTAGAATACGAAAAAGAAGATCTTAGAAGAGTTCTAGGAACGAAGAGGGGTTCTAGGAAGTTCGTAAAGTTTAAGGGGGGGCCTAGAAGTCGTTTAGGGCTTTTCGTAGAGAGTCTAAGGGCCTAAATATTATCTAGGACTTTTCTAAGGGTTCTAGGGGCCTAGATATCGTCTAGGGCTTTTTAGGGTTCTTAAAAGAGTTTAGAATAATATAACGGTCTACGTAAAAGGTAAACCTTTTTATATAGAATAAGATTATATTCTAAACTAAGGAGAAGGGAAAGAAGAAGGAGACTATATAGGAGGCGTAGGGTTTTTTATATATAGCGAAAAACCCTAGGGGGTCCGGAGAAGTCTATATAGTTCTATAAGCCTAGACGTAGGTCTCGGTTTAATAGAAAAGGCTAGTAATATATCTCGGTATTTAAGTATAGGGTTTCCTTATACTAGGGTTCTAGAATATACTACTATCGATTACTAGTTCGATAATTAAACTACTAAGTCGAAAATAGGTTTTTTAGAATACTTAAGTTCTCCTAGTTCTAGAGATAGTATTTTCTTATCGATCTAACTAGTATTCGTAGAGCTAGATAGTAGCGAAGATAATAGGGTATCGGATATCGTTAAAAGGGTCACGTGATTAATAGCTAATCTACGTATAGGGCTGCGTACGACTGGCGAGGGTATGGCCGAGGCTTTAGAAGGGTCTTAACCCTTTACAAAATTAGTATAGAAAAGCGTTATTATATAATTTTAAGGTAAGATAATATAAAATAGTAGTTTTAGGGTAGCTAAAAGGGGGGGTAGCTAAAAGGGGGTAAAAGACTCTAGTACTTAAGGGCTAAAAACTCTTCTTTATAGATTTTATATAATTAAAATAGCCTTATAAGGAAATACATTAATTAAAAATCAATTTAAAACGCCTAAAAATAGTAGTAATTATATATTTAAAAGTGATATTTATCTATTCTAAATTATATCTAACTATATTCGACTTTAATTAAGCCCGATTAGACCTATTCTAGGCTAATCTACGCCGATCTCTCTCCGTATAAACTAGTTCCGACCCCTTTTGGCACCCCTATAAATCAACACATATATACATACCTTACCAAAATAGAACCGCTCTACCTGGTGCGGTAATTCGCAAACGTCCCCGTATAGTTGCGAGGGTGGGGAACAGGTTCAGCGGAGGATAGACACCACAACTTGGCCGAATGGTTCGGTGCGTGATGCTGGTTCGGAAAGGCCGGTTGGCTGTCGTGTCAGCCACGGCCAACCGGTGGCCGTATATCAAGGCCAAGCGAAGGGTGGCAACAAGATGTGCCCACTTTGTGGTTTCTTTGCACCCCCTGATGGGAGTACTGGAGAAGAGAAGAGAATAGAAAAGAAAGAGACACAGATAGCGCAATAACACATTATCGGATTGCCCCTCCAGGCTTCGCTACTGAAACGCATCTCTTCGCCCTGCCAGGTCCTTGCGATTGGCCTGGGCATCAAGTGGCGCAATCATGGCCACCAAGGACGGCGTGCACGTGGAAACATTCTGCCAAGCTCTCACCGCATGCACCGCCCCAGCAGCATTCTCGCAAGCCAAACAAGACGAATCCCGAAATTCCAAGGCGATCCCCGGGTTCATAAATCCAACAAAAATCCCAACAAGTTACGCAGAGCACAAGCACTGTTGCCCACCAGTTCGGGCCCAGTGTGAAACCGCCTGCCCTCCGCTCTGTCACGCCTCGATAGTCACTCTCGTTTCTCGTCCTCTACTGGCTTTCCCTGATGGCGACAAAAGGCCAGCCGCGCACGATAAGCTCTAGTGTGGTATTTCCATGGACGACTCGCCAGAAATGTCAGTCGCCGCTAAACATATCACATACAAACCTGCAGAAACATACATGATCCCAAATCAATACCAGGCCGCCGACGACCCACATCAACCCAAAACGACAATGCCGAGTCTCGTTCCATGACAATATGCCAACCGCATCGTTGCCCCGGACCCAATGAAAGTGGACCTTTGTACTATCAGCAGAGCCATGATGGCCCCCGCGCCACCGGCTACGCCTCCCGCGTTGCCCTTTTTTGACTACTCCTCCTCATAATCGTCGCCTCGGCCCCTGCGGTATCCCTGTCTCAACGCACTCAGCTCCGGGATGGGGTGGTGGTAGCTCTTGGTGCCAGACTCCTCGCTCATGCCGCTGCCGACCCAGGAGCTGCCTCCGCCACGCGCCGGAGGCGGCGCCTCCAGCATGCGGTCCGTCTCGTTCTTGCTCCAGCTAAACTCGCGCCGGTGGCCCGTGCTGTCTTCGCCCGGCGGCGCGCCTCCGCTGCCACCGCTGCCACTGGCTGTCGAGTTGCGGGCACCGCGTTCCGGATCCATGAGCTTCTTGGCCTCGGCACGCATGCGCTCCTGCTCGCGGACATCGCGGCGGTCGGCCGTCGAATACACCTTGCGAATGCCGCCATTCTTCTTGTTGTTGCTGCTGCTGCTGCTGCTGCTTTCCTTTGCACGGCCGCGCTCGCGTTCACGCTCACGCTCACGCTCACGCGTCGACTGTTTGCGTGGGGACGACGACGACGACGACGGCTGCTCGTCCGAGATGCGGCCGGAATGGCGTTTGGAGGGCGAGCTGACGGGCGACTCTTCCTTGTGGGGCAGCAGGGCGTTGGACTCGGCGGATTTGTCTTCTGACGACGCAACGCTCATGGTGGGGTTCGTGCTGCCGTCCCAGACGCTCGCGTCGCTCGACTTGTTCATGCCTCCGACCCTCGCCGCCTTTTCGGCGCGGTACATCTTGAGCTGCTCCTGCGCGGCCTTTTCAGCATCCTCGTCGATGACAATGCCGGGCCCATCCCTGTGGCTGTGGCTGTGGCTTTGGCTCTGGCGACGGCGGCTCTCGCCGCGCTCTGATTTCCTCTTCTCGCGCTCCTTGTCGCGGCGCTGCTGCTTCCGCCTGCGCTTCTCGCGAGCGGCGATGTCGCTCGCGCCCGCCGTGATGCCGCTCAGGCCCGTGCTCTCCGTCACCACCGTGGTGCCGTCGTCGTAGTCCTTGTAGACGCTGCCGCCGCCGAGGTTGGTGGGCTTGGTGGCGCTGGAGAGAATGGTGCCGTTGGGGCCCGTCCGACGCAGCACCGTCGACTTGTAGTCGTCCCAGTCGTTCTCCTTGAAGTGGAAGCCGCCGTTCTTGGCCCAAAAGAAGAACCAGATGGCCGTGAGCACGAGCCCGGCGCCAATGAGCCCAAAGAGGACGAAGAAGCCGACCTGGTTGAGATCGTGCGGGTCCTTGACGCCGAGAGTAGGGTCCACCTTGACGTTGGGATCGCCCTTTGTAACCTCGTCGGCACGCCCGAGGAGCAGGTGAGTGGGTGCCATGATGGCCCGGGGCCGAAAGGGCGCGAGTCGATCCTGGCAGAGCGACAAAGCGGGCGATTTGTTGTTGTGGTCGGCGTCGGGGACGTTGTGGGCAGACGATGTGATTGACTGGCAAGCCACGGGTCGTCTTTCGTCTTGGGATGATTGACAAACGACGACGATCAACGAATTTGAGTCTCTCTCTCTCAAGGCGGTGGTGGGCGGTAAAATGGGAAATGGGAAATACGAAACGAAAGGTGGCCCCCCCGTGTTACCAGGGAAACAAAGTGGCTGGACATTACGTCAGCATTATGCTCGTCAGCTGATCTTTGCTCTTTTCCGAGGTCGAGACTCGCCTCAGTCACGTGCACCCCGAACCAGACTTTTCTGTTTATCCACAAGATCTAAAGATATGCATAAACTAACATAAACTAACGATTCGGCCGACGCCAGACTTGATTCAACGTCACTTGGGCCACATTTCTCGATGGCAAGTCCTCACTACAGTCCCTGGTGTATACGTTTTCGTATCTCATCATTGAGCTTGTATTCGTTTATCCCCTTCCAGCCTCTCGCCAACAAAGACTTGTGCCCTTTCTCCAGTGATGCTCTCTGGCTGGCCTGGTCTCGGGGAAAGAAACGATGCTGTCATGGCACCAGACTTGGAGAATCAATACAAACAAGATGGCCTAGGCCTGTATCCACAGAATCATCACCCCGACCATTCACCGCCAATGCCCCATTTCCGCGAGGTATAAACCAGACCCGTTGAGAAGGACGGGACAACATAGTAACAGAGATAACACAATTACCGTAAAAGAAAGACCACACACCCCGCCCACGTACGAGGCCGTTTACAACAACACGCATGCACAACAAGGAGAACGGGTACCGACAGCTCAAGAGATCAAAAGAGAACAAATGCTTCATTTTACCTTCCGGTTCCGTAATCTTGGGGTATCATCTTTTCCTTTTTCCAGCAAAGACACAGACACAGTTGAGCCGAGTCGAGTCTCAACCTCAGAAAAGAGCAACCAAGCAACCCATGACTGATTGCGCAGATTCAGAAAGGGACAACATGAAGTGGTATAGTAGAGTAACAAGGTCATAGACACACAAGAAGAGGAGGAGGGGAAAGAAAAAAAATGACAGAAATGACAGAAATGACACAGAAAGAGAATAAAGAGAAATAATAAGAAATAAAAAGAAAAAGAAATAAAAATTTGACAGAAATGACACATCTCCCTCCGGTCGCTCGTGCGTTCCAAACTTAAACAAAAATAGTCCCAGACTTTGCCAGCAAGTATATCCAGCAGCCAGCCGCCCGTCATCAGAACATGGGTCGTCGTCGTCGTTATCGTGATGGATGCAGCGTGTCGGAAAAGCATCATGGGTTCGAAGAATGGAGTGGAGGGAAATAGATAAAAAAAAGCAGATGCCATGTTCTGCAACTCGACCGTGTGTTTTGAGACGAACTCACATGTAGTCGAGCTGGTGGTGGTCATAGACAGGGGCCGGAAGTCCGCGGTGACGGGACATGGACGGAGGTCGGGATCGGCTGATGCTGCGATCCCGGCCCCGCACATCCTCGATGAGATAGCCGGCATTGCCCCCAAAGTCGCCGCTGTCGTATCGAGACAAGGGCACGCCGCCGCGAATGTTGATCTCCCCTCCGTCCTCGCACTCAATCTCGGCGCCCTGGATCTTGAGGATGGCCTTGCCCGTGACCTTTATGGTGACGTCCTCGTCGACACCGGACGACCTTGTTGTCTTTGTGGCGTTGCTGTGCCGAAACTCGCTGTCGTCATGCGAAGTACTGCTGCGTGTCGACCGACTACTGTTACCACTGCTCCGCTTCGCCGCCCTTCGGACGTTTTCCGTGGTCAGGGGGACCTTGGTCGTGCCACTCACGTCTTCCTGGTATGCCGAGGCATGCCGCAGCTTGTCCTCAAAGTCGGGAACGGGGGCCGGGGGCGGCCGTCCGAACGACGAATTGCGGCGGCTGTGCTTGCTCGACGATGATTCGATAATGTAGTTGGGCTGGTCTAGGGCGCCCGGGTAGGCGACCGACGCGTGCCGGTGCAGGCTCGAGGGTGGCACGCCCGAGAGGAGGGGAGGCGGGGGAGGGTGGAACTGGTGCGAGGTCATCGAGGTACTGTATTCATCGTAAGCCGGCGCGAACGGCGAGGCCTCGTCGTACAGGCTGCCGTCGCCGCCAAACACGTCATCATCAAAGTTGACGGAGCGCCGGTGAGACGACGGAGCCGGAGGCGGGCGCGCCATCTGCGGGCGCGTCGTCTGGGGCCGCGGCGGGGGAGGGGGTGGCATGAGCATCCTGTCCTCCTCGGTCGCCACGGGCGGCGGGAGCGGCTTCCTGCTTATCGACATGCGACGCCCGAGACCCTCGGCAAGCTGGTCAATGTCGAAGCTGTAGTTGCTCGACGGCGGCGTGGCTCCGGCAGGGATGAAGCCCTGCACTGACGCGGGGCGGCCGATGGGGTCGTGGCGTGACTGGAAGCGGTGGGCGAGGTTGTTGAGGTTGTTGAGGTTGCTGTGGTTGCTGTGGTTGCTGTGGTTGTTGTGGCTGTTGTGAGGCATCGGAATCGGCATCGTCGGCACGGCCGTGTGTGGCGGCGGGACTTGGAAGTAATCGATAGGCGAGTGCTGGACCGGAGGGGCCGTGACGGGGAAGCCGACGGGCCCGCTGGGCCAGTGGTGGCCGCTGTACGTGCTCGGCGTGTACGGGGAGAGCGAGGGAGACGACGAGAGCGGAGGGGCCGCCGCGTAGCCGCCGTGAGGTGGGGGCGGGGCCTGGATTGGGGGCGGCCACCATCCGTTTGCCGAGGACGGAGGGGGGCCGCCTTTGTTGCTGTACAGGGCAGGCGGCCTGGACCGCGGCCGACTCGGGATGGGAACAACACCAGGGACGCCATAAAAGTCTGCGTCGTCGTCGAGCTGGTACAGCGAAGCACGAGGGACGCTAGGTTCGGTCTTGGCGTGAGCCAGGCGCTCCAGAGCGGGGCGAGTCCGACCAGACTTGCGGGTGCCGCTGGGGGGTTGTTCGCGTTCCCTGTCCCTTTCCCTGTCTCGATCCCTTTCCCTGTCCCTGTCTCGTTCCCGTTCCCTGTCCCTCTCTCGTGTGCGCTCGCGGTGAGGGTTATCCCTGAGACGCCTTTCGCGTTCGCGCTCTCGTCTCCGTGCTTCCCGCTCCAGTTCCTTCCCTTCGCGCGCAGCCTCGCGTTCAGCTTCACGCTCACGCTCGGCCTCGCGCTCAGCACGCTCAACCCGTTCTCTTTCCTTTTGTCTCAATCTCGCCTCGCGGTCTCTCTTGACGAGGGGGTGGAGCATGGTATCCGAGTCGTTGGGTGAGGGTGTTGTCTTTGCCCGCTCCCTTCTTGTCTTGCTGGTGTTGGGTTTCTCTTTGACGGGAGGCGGCGTTGGCATTGGACTCGGGTACTGGGAGTCGCAGTCGGCAAAAACCTGGGTATCCTCGACGGGAACACCGGCTTCCTCGTCAAACTCCTCCATGTACATGACCTTTTTCTCCGCCATTGTGATGCGGTGGTGCAGCGACAACGCTGCTGGCGAAAAAAAAAGAGGGAGGGGAAGAGCTTTGCGGTTTTTCGGACTCTTGTTTCAAAAAGTGAAAATTAAATCAAAACCTGGTCGAGATCAGGCGAGTCTCTGAACCTCAGAGAGAGGCGATGCGAACCCAAGGTTTTGCGTCCAGAGGTTGTTGCCAGGTGGCTGGAGAATATTCCCGCCCGTTTTCTTATTCTTTTTTTTTTTCTTGTTCTTGTTCTTTCGTATCGTGTGATTGATCCTGAGAAGTGGAATCGAGGAGCGAGAGGGGCGTGATCTCTATCGGGAGGGAGGGGAAGTCGGGCGCTTCTTGTATCAGGCAGGGTGGCAGAGAGAAAAAAAAAAAGGTGGGGGATCCGGCACACAAAGGATGCGACAGGTGTCGGAAGAGGGGACAGCGCCCAAGGATCCAAGATAGCAGCGGCAGCAGATGGATGACTTGCTTTATTTAGTCGTAATGAGGTTGTTCGTCCTGTCCTGACCGTGAGGAAGGAGACAGAGGATGTGTGGGTGGGCAACCTCGACGACGAAGAAGAAGAATAAAATGGAATCGAGAGCGAGGTCTATGTGAAGAGGGGAGAGAGAAGAGGACGAGACGAGATTCGGGTAGGGATGTTTTAATAATGATAACAAGAGTCGCAAAAACAAGGCTGCAAGACAGCGGCTTCCAGTCTGGCTGGATTGGGAGGCAGAGAACGAGGAAGAGAGCTCAAGAGAAGAGGAGGAAGAGGAGGAGGAGGAAGGCAAACGTGGGAGGGGGTGGATGCAGCACAACCCCCCCAAAAAAGAAGAGAAAAAAGAGAAAAAAGAGCTGCTATGTCTCTCTCTGATCGAGAGCCGCTGCTTCTGGAGGTGGAGGGCCTGGGCTAATGCAGCGTGCAGACAAGCAGGTGGGCTGGCTGGCTGCGGGTGCTCGCTGAGTTTTGCGAGTGCCACTGAGGACCTTGCTCGCTGCACGCATGTGGGATCGAAGCAGAAAAGGCGTGCGGATCGATGATCATTGACTTGCAAGTGGATGATGGACGGAAATCTGGATGAGCGAGAGGGGCGACTCGATGGCCCTGAAAGGAAGAAAGAAGAGAGGAGAGAAGTTAGCAAGCAAGCAACCAGCCAAGCAAGCAAGCAAGTAATAATCAAGTCAGGGGCCTTGATCAGACAAGAGGTGGTGATATAAGAATGCGAAGATGCGAAGCTCTACGGATAGCCGGTTGCCAAGGCGCCCAGACAGGCAGAAAGACGGACGGACAGACTGATGGACTGATGGACTGACAGACAGTCAGTCAGTCAGTCAGTATCCCACCCTGGCTTGCCAACGAGTTGCTTCTGCTTCGCTGGTAGCTGTGGTGCGACTGGAATGCCATAGCAGCAAAGCGGAAAGGCGGATGCGTGCGTCTCGGTGGTGCTGGCTGACAGCAAGTCTACCAGGATTGCAGAGGCAAACAAGAGACGATCAATCAGTCGCCATTCAGTCGTTGTTGTTGAGCGGTCGGCCGGGAAGCGAAGCCCGGTTGACGACAGACTTTTGGGTGTTTGGTGTTTGGTGGGTTGTGGGTGTGGGTGTTGTGTTCGTAATGTGGGGGTGGTTGTATGCACATTACATGTTTTTTTATTTTTTCTATACGGGGCTATTCGTAGGCGGCAGGCGCAACTAGCGGCTTATCGATAATCGCAATCACGATCCAATACTGGAGCAACAACTCAGACAACAAGTCCGAAAATGTGTCATTACGATCCTCCCTTGCGTCTGCTCTGCTCAGATGCTCTGGTCGATTGCCCCCCTCACCAGACAAAGCCACCTGTCTACGGTATCACGTATCTACGGGTCTCGAGATCCGGCGACCACCGGGCCAGATCGGTTCGACTCTCTCTCGTGGCCGTCACCCCGCGGCCAAGTGGCCCGTTGGGCAGCTGAGTCGGGCCTCTCCAACGATCCACTCTGGTGGTTGATTCTCCTTTTGTTCTTTTCTCTTGGTACG
Organism: Tympanopsis confertula; assembly: GCA_026745395.1. NCBI lineage: Eukaryota > Fungi > Ascomycota > Sordariomycetes > Coronophorales > Scortechiniaceae > Tympanopsis > Tympanopsis confertula. The sequence continues at coordinate 14,013 of JAOYNU010149601.1, forward strand.
AGATCTTTGCAGCCCCCTTTGCAAACCCTGGTTCCAAGGCAACAACTGGTTCTCGACCAAGGCAAAGGGAAGGAAATGCGGTGCACTGGGCGAACGCACAAACGCTTTTTTGGTCTCCAGTTTTCATTCGTCTACTTGCAGGCACAATACGCCACCCCTCTCCGTCTGGCCAGAAACCAGGACCCAGTCCACAAGAGCCCAAGTGTGGCGGGGGTCGGTCGTCTTCAGCATGTCTTGCTGGCCGGACAGCAGAGCCCAGAATCCAGAACGGGACGGGAACAAGACGTCAGTGGACGTCAGTGGACGGGCTGTATGCAAGAGAACGAAGCGAAAAGAGCGATTCTGCAGTTTTCTTTTCAAAAGAAGGAAAGAAAGGGGAAACGAAAAAAAGAAGAAAAGAAGAAAAGAAGAAAAGAAAAAAAAGAAGGGCTCCGCCGACGGTTTGCTGGCTTGGAATGACGACTGACGACTTGGCTTGTTCTGTTGGCGCTGGTGCGTCTTCGAGAACAGCCCGTGCAGCTTCACAATTCCATGGTGAATCGAGGCATGCCAGTTGTCATGGGTCTCATCGAGACCAATCGGCAGCCCAATTGGCAGGGCCAGATGCTTACGGTTCACAGCTTCACGAATTACGAATTCCGATGGCACCGACAACTTCCAGGCGCCTGCCTACCTTATTACCCGCATCCTTTTATCCCCCATGCCACATGCGCCGTCCCGAGCGACAGCATGCCTGCGGTGGTGGGGTCACAGCGACTTGACCATCATGTCTTTTGACTCCCAAAGCGCTGGCTGGCGTTATGGCGTATCTGATAGGATGTGACTGACAATCAGGTTGCGCGTATCACCAGGGTTTCGACGAGGCACGGTTTCAGTATTATTCCTCGTCGGCAACGTAAAGTCAGCCCTGCAGACCGCACACAACATTTATATATGCGCACGCGGCAGGACCAAGGCCCGCTTGCAGGGCTACGAGAGCCAAAAATACCCACACCGCCCGGGGAATGCGCGACATCGTAGAGATTGGCCCGAGGGGGAGGAGGAATAAGGTACGTACGGTACAGTACCGCCTGGCCGGGCCGGGCCAGGCTGAAATCCAAACGATGGACGTCCTACTTGCTTGCTGTACAGTACGGCAAAGTAGCAGGCAGACCATACATATCCTTGTGCTGTATGCATAAGTACACAACCAAATGTCGGTACAGCGTCCACCGACTTCTCGACGTCTCGAATCTGCCAACGTATGTCAGCACAGGGATCAAGGCATGGTTTTGCCTCACGCTGTCATCACCAGTTGAGTCGTTTCTCTCCAGGCTCGGATTGCTCGCGGTATTGTGGTCGATGTTTCTCGACCTGGCACGCACCTCAATGCCCGACCTCCTCAATTTATCGCCGAGTTAGGTACCAACAGCATCATGACCAAGGTGCACACATCAGGCGAGCCCGGCCGCGATATCAAGAATGCGGATCCAAGCTTGCTTACATGTCGTATCACTTGCGCCAAAGACGAAGAAGAATAAATGATAAAAAAATATAAAATCGAGGCGTTTGCGGCGATCTCCAAAACACCCACACGCCTCGCAGCTGACCCACACGACATGCACGATCCACACCCGACTACGGTAATGGCCGTGGACTGCTCCCTCCGTACATGCTCCGTACATCGACCATGCCGTACCAGCTTTGTAGGAGGTGATCGTCAAGTTCCAGAAGATGCCGCCACCGTACTCCCTCCAGCTCGCAGCCGCACACATGCGTACGGACTTGGTTAAATGCACACACACCCATGTCCTTTCCTTTCTCTGCCCATCTCTCTGCCCCCGCCCTCGCCACCGTTGCTGCATGTCTCACACCCCGTCAGGCCCGATTGACGATGCATGCCCAACGTCCTCCCACGACCCTACCACTCATGTCCGAGACAGCCTATAACGCCCCCGAACTGTCCACCGCCCCTCCTTTCTCTCCTGCGCCTGACTGAAACCAGAGAGCCGCTGATGGCAATCTCCAAAATCCGAATCCTTCCTTCACTTGTTTCTTGACGATTCGCCATTGTTGGTCGGTCAGCTTGGTCGACTGGCCTATGTGTACATGTATACATATAATATATCTGTATATCTGTATATCTGTATATCTATATCTGTATATCTGTATATATATATATATATATATATAGTACCTATGTATGTAGTAAGTATATGCCTGGTTCCACTCCATATATTCTCTGAGGCTGGTGCTGAGCGCCACACAGAAAGAGAGCGATGGGCGTGCCACTTGGCGCGCGATTGCATCCCTGCTGGCCTTGCTGCATGCACTTCCAGCTCTTCTCGTCACGTAGGGTCGTCCCCCGGCACACAATGTCGTCATTGTCGTCGCCCATGATATCCAGTTTCCCTGCTCCGCCCTGGTCTTTTATCTTTATTACTCCTCGCTCGATACCCAGTCACCATGGCTTCGGCCAGGCTCTCGTTCGGCAGCAATACTGCCATAGGGTGTGCTTCTTGAAAACCATGGCGTGTTACCGCTGGCCAACGGCCTGTGGCCTGTAACGTGGTACTGGCGGATGAGGTTTTCAGATCCTGTAGTCGCCATTGCGGCAAGATTCACCGACGCGAGCGTGTAGAGGGACTGGCACATACACCCATGTTTATTGGCCAGGCCCCCGGACAAGCGCGCCATCGTCTTGATACGCTTGCTGGTATTCTACGAGACGAGAAGACACAGTATCGGGCCAGCTTGCGGGCCGGGGTGTGGGGATCAGCGGCGCGCATCGAGAGTGCTTGGCATATAAACAAACACCTGCGCAACAAGCCCACGGTCGTTTCTGATGGCGTCGGTATCACGAGCCGCCTCTGTTCTCTTTTCCCGTCATGGACGCCTGGAATATATGCCGTGTTGCCGTGTTGCATAAAGAGCGGTGGACAATGATGGGCAGGCCTGCTGGCTTGAAAAGATATCAGTGCAGAGAGCGATCGCCTCGACGACGACCTTGCGTGTGTTCACAGCCTGACCACTTGGCTTTTCCCAGGGCCATGACTGCCGAGTCGTCCGCATCGTATCCTGAGCGACCCCCATCTCAAGCTGGGCTATTGCCAGCATGTACGTAATGATGCAGTCATGTGGCAGCTTGGTACCAGAGGACAGACAGACGGATTGATTGATTGATGTAGCACTATATTGCCGAGCAATGCCAGACACCTCGCCCAGAACAGCGTTGCATGGCTCGACGCATGTTTCGGCCGGCCAGCCATCCTGTAGAACCCGCAACAGCTGCCGTACATCACACTTCATCTTGACGTCGACTGTGTCGCCTCGCACGTCCTCTGCTGCTTCTGTTGCTGAAGACCCATGTGCAACACGGATCGGTCCTGGTCACCATTTGGAGTATGAGCTCGCCGCACGTGGGCGGGTGCTTTGAAACTTTGCGGGAGCTTGGCAGCACGAGGCCGGTCGATACGTGTTTGGGTTGCACGCGTGCAATGTTTGTCTGCCTGCCTGTCTGGGATGTACGGTATCTATATCTGGAGTCAGGGTGCGTGCTTCCCTGGGAGGCTGGAGCATGATCCCGACTTTTGGCAAAAGCCAGGTCCGTGCCATCATGGGCTGGGATCGCTACTGATCGTAGGCGACTGTGAGATGGTGCAAAGGAACGGGGCAACGCCCGTCACACGTTGCAGTGCTTTGCAAGATCATGCGTTGCTCAAACGAATCTGATTCCAGCATTTTCTTTGACGCCGACCACGTCGACTTGTCGTGCCCACTCTGCGCTCTGTTTCTCTTTGCCGCCCTCTATCTGTGGTGTTTGTAAGACCAAGGGTACCATCGTATTTCATCTATGCTATATCTGGGCTGGTTACTGTTCAAAAGACAGTGGGTATCTCGTCTTGCTGTTATCTGTTGGGCCTCAGTCGGACATATTAAATTATCAGTAGTAAATAGATACTTCATCTAAAACAAATGATAACAAATTAAAACGATAAAACTCATAAACCCATGTGAGAGGAGGAAGGGCTGTTCGGTTTACAGAATATGATAACAGTACCACCCTAAGGAGAATGCAGTCATTAAAAATCGTAGTCGGATTGACTGACTTTTGTGCCGTTTTCCAGACCGGGCGATAGCTTGGATGGTCTGGATGGATATATTCAAGTGTGGAAACAATTCTTTGCACGGTCAACGATGGAAATTCCGGAACAAGTAGAATTTAACTATAAAAATACCGAAAGGTGTTATAAATATAACTTAAAGAAGAGGTTATGTGGACAGGGGGAAGTAGTGGGAGACGAAGAATGGTCTATATTCAACTTTGGAAGACTGGCCCAATCGGGTTTTGGTAAAGTCGTGACCGCGATTGATGCCTCTATATCCAGGTATACGTTCAAATGTTGATTATGAATTCCACACTTGCTGCCCACCCCCACATGATAGCGGTATATGCTGACCGGTCTTTTATTAATGTCTTGGTTTTGGTCTCGAGATTTTCGGTTCCTATCTTATTTCTGTAATCCCGATAGTTGATTATATTGTAACCTTATCTGCCAAGTCACGAAGCCAACTGACAAGAAAAGAACCATATGATACACATCACGTCCTTTTTTGATGGCCAACGCCGTATCCCGGTCTCGAGGTGGGACGCAGTCTTCTTCATACTTGACGATTGCTATGTTGCCACCAGGTAAAGCCCAATAGGGCCTTTCCGGATCACATCACGAGAACGCCACAAGCTCGTGATCATTGCAAAACCGCGTGTAATCCTGCTTGACGCACGAGATAATGACCGACATATCTTTGATGTATGTCTCGTATCATGCATGTCTCGCCGGAATAGAGATATAACGGTATTCCAGAACGCTCCGTGGCAAATGCCTTGTCACAAGGCAGAGCGTGGACTTGCTGCCATGTCTTGGCAAAACCGTGTTTGATCAGACATGTTGCAATCCCAACAGAGGCCTCGATCCGATGGACAGAGCCATACGTGAGCCCCGCCGGCGGAGCTGGGATCAATAGCACAACCCTTCCGGGGGCCCTTATCAGTGGCCGAAGCTACTACATGACAGGGACCCTAATATTTTTACTATGTGTTTGCAACTTTCTGACAATCGTGTCCATACAACCAGGACTTTTCGTGATGTTTACATTGTCACGGAAGCAAACAAATGGGATGATTTCCTCGCCGCAAGGTCGTGTGCCAAAAGGAGCACACCGTGGTGCCACGTGAGCTGGCATGGCTTCAGAGCTATTCACGAGAATTTGCGCTGCAGACCATCCAGAAGCTGCCAGTCATCGGCTTCCCGCTTGTGGACAAGTGCAAGGATAACAGGGCAATCAATCACACCAAGATCTGAGCCTCGCCCCCGTCTCAGGCTCATCATTCATTGTGCAGCTCGGCTCCGCGCAGCTGCGGCGTGGATATACGTATAGATGCAGTCATGCAGCCATATAACGTTGGTATCTGGGAAGGTAGACAAATCCTTATTTTATTTGATTTTGTAGGGTTAGACTGGGGAACAACTGACGACATCGGATGTCTCTCCATCCATCCACATATCTATTGAGAGCCCAAGAGCATGTCAGCCCATGACCAGCGGCCGACTTGTCATTTCGGTAAGCTAGGTGTACCAGCATAGAGCAGAGATAGGAAATGCGTGATCATCCATGTGGGTGTCGTGTCGTTTTAGCGTCGGGAATGTCGGATCATTACATCACTGCTGCTCACGATGAATGGTATGGATGCTGCGGCATCTTCATCGGAACCGAGCTCCTTTTCTTCTTTTTTTTCCTGCTCTTTTTTTAATCTTTTATTTGGTGATTCTCCTGGAAGACTTACGATCCCAGAGTGAATAGGACATATCCATCCAGCAGAGAGCTTTCTTCTCGTCAAACCAACCCCGCCATCCTCGAGCTCGGAGGCGCAAACAAATCTAACCCAAAGGCTCTGATATGCGGCGGAAAAAACAAGGTCAGATGGCCCCTCGGAGTCAGGGAAAATGAAAAAATGACAGCTCTGTGGACTGCTCGGTCCTGTGAGACATTTGCCCACCTGAAAGATACTTTTTCAACATGTTTGAAAAGATCCCCAAATCAATCCGAATATCTGCAGTCATGACTGCTGACCGGCCACATCCCCGGCCTCCCCCGCGCTCCTTTTTGTTTATTTATGTGCTTGCACGGTTACTTTTCGGTTCCCACCGTCATGCTGCAGCTTTGCAAGAGTCCTGTCTTTACTCCGCAACCGTGTTTGTATACATGCAGATATGCATTTATGAAAACGCTACCCCTCCCTCTTTGAAGGAGGCCTCGAGACAGCTGAGCTGAGCTGAGCCACGGTCAAGCGAGCTAGTCTGATCCAAGACATTCCATTCCCAAGGGGAAAAACATTTAGACGTGAATGTGAGCACAAGATATAAGCGTGATATGAGTGTAGTCTGGTTATGAGTTGAAATATACAGATTTGAAGGGAAAAAGAAAAAAAAATGTGAAATGTGACGATAGTCGTATTGGAGGAGGGGATATATAGAAATAACCATCACGTGGGACCCCCTGCTTCACTCAGACCTGTTCACGCAACCTGCACTGCACACGTACCCGCGGGCGCACACCTCCACGCACACATTGCCTGCGGAGAAGAGGGAACAGTCAAGACGAAGGATGTACTTCAACGTGGCCCAGTATACGAATCGGAATGGTTGAAGGGGCTGGTAGGCAGCCATCTGAAGACTCATCCACTCCCGGCTGAGCCAGGTAGGATATCCTGACTGTGAATCACTTCGACGACGAGTCATCTGCGCATCCTTTCCAGCAAGTAAACCGGAACTAAGATTTGAATCTGTTATCTCTCTACCCTACCACACACATACACATATATACACACACATACATACACACACACACACACACACACACACACACACACACACACACACACACACACACACACACACACACACACACACACA
>JAOYNU010149712.1:0-20947 GCA_026745395.1 Tympanopsis confertula
AACGGCGTAGGAACGGATTCGATAAAAGCTAGGTATTTCGTAGTATTCTTTAATATTAATAAAGCCCCTTTTAATATTATAGCTATTTTTAGTATAATATAGGTAGAATTCCACCTACTTTCGTTATTTAAAGGTATTTTCTTAATATTTAAATTCGCCGGTATACCCTCTAAATTAGGTAATATAGATTTAGCTTCTTCTAAAGCGTTTTCCTAGTCTTTTTAAATAGGCTAATGATTTTTTAATATAATCGCGAGCTATTTAATTTTACTGAAAAGACCACCTAATATAGCTCGAAAATCCTTTTATTTTATATTAGATTACTATTTAAATTCGTATCTATCGAAATATAAATATTCCGACTTTTCGAACTCTTTTATCTATTTTTAAAATAGTCCCGGCGTAATAGTATAGTACTCTAATATAAATCTATCCGTTATAGCTTTAGCTATAAGGTTTATTATATAAGCTATATAGCGGATATTTAAATATCTCGAATTTATTATATTTTCGAGATATTTAATAAAAGTCTGGTTATTTAAGCCGTTATCTCTAGTTATACTAAGAAGATAATTTTATTATTTTATAGCCGAGACCTAGTTTATTATATTAAACGGTTTTAATATAGAATTATTAAATACCGTATTAATATATTCGCCGGTATATGAGTAAATAAGCTTTTTAAAACCTAAAAGCTTATATTTAAGCTTAAATTTAGAGTTAATCTAACTTCCGATAACTCCTAAATATCCGTGGCCGTTTTTACTAGTCTATATATCTAACTAAATAGATATATATCCTATAGTTTGAAAATAGTCTTTTAATTTGTTTATAATATTTAATCGTTAATTATTAAATATTATATCGATTTTTTTAAGAGTTTAGGTCGATTTAAAGCCGGTATCCTATTATTAAGATTGGATAAAAGATTCTTAAAACTAGGCAAAGTAACCGTATTAAAAGATAAATTATTTTCTAATAGAAACGCTAATACTTTATTTATAACTTCGTCTAAAGAAAATTCCGTTATCGTTTCGCTTCTAGGTTATTTATTTAATCTTTCTATTTAAGTTTAATCTTTCGTCGAATTAGAATTTAGATCTTCTAATCTAATTTTAATATCTTCTTCTTTCTTAGTAGAAGCTATATTACTATAATTTTCTTTATAGTAACGTTAACTATTAGAAGCTTTAAAAGGCTTAGATAAAGTCGAAATTGTTTTATCGTAGTTCAGATATAAATAGGTTAAAATAATATAGTTATTTAAAAGTTAAAATTTAAATATACCGGCGGTTATAATATAATTCTTCGTTATATTCTCTAAAATCTTTAATTTAGAGCTCGATTCGTCGATATCTCCGTCGTTACTAAGTTAATACTAATCTTCTATAAAAGAGACGGTATTTTCGGTAACGAAAAAAGAAAAAGCTATCGTATATATATTTATAGATAATAGATAAATAGATAGTAGATAAATATAAACGATAGGTAAAAAAGCGTAGAAATAGATAAATAGTTTCGATTTAAGTTTTTATATTTAAGTCCTCGTTATAACGATAACCTAATCTTACATATACTCTAGTTTTAAAACCTTAAAGGTACTAGCTAGTTCGGTATAAGGATAGAAATAATCTCAGAACTATAAATTATAAAGACTTAAAACGATTTTTTTATATAAAGTTATAGAATAGGAAAAGATATATTTTAGATATATAAAAAGTAGATATTAGATAGTAGATAAGATAAAGTAGTAAGTTAAGTTATTAAGAAGAGAGAAAGACTAAAAATATAAGGAGATAAGGTAATACTTATAGTTTAAAGTTATATTTTAAAAGTAAAAATATAAACTAAAAAGAGATAAAGATTACTAATTACAGTCTAAAATCCTATCTAAAACGCGGCCTAAAATACGGCCTATAAAACGCCCTAAAATAGAATAAAAAATTAAACTAGTAAATATTATAGAAAAATATAACCTAAAATGATACTTAAAACGGGCTTAAAATACGGCCTAAAATATATATAAAATACGGCCTATAAAACGGCCTAAAATAGTATTAAAAATTAAACTAGTAAATATTATAGAAAAATATAACCTAAAATAACACTTAAAACGTGCCTAAAATACGGCCTAAAATATATATAAAACACGGCCTAAAAAACGGCCTAATTAGTAATATAACTATTTATACTAATAGTAAATTAAATAATATATAAAACGACCTACTTTTAGACCTACTATTAGACCTACTTTTATTTTATATATTAGTACTATAAAATATAAAGTAAAGTATATTTAAGTTTTATAAGACCTACTTTTATAGACCTACTTTTTTAAGACCTACTTTTATTATATATAAATTATTTAATACTCTAATTAAGATATATTATATATTAACTATTTATAATTACTAATAAAATCTAATAAGATTCCTAATTATTTAATATAAAATAATAACTTTATTTTTAATATATCTAAAGATCTATCTTATATTACGTAATATAAACTAGATTACTATATTCCTTATTTTTTTTACTATATTTTAATCTATATTACGTAATAATCTATTTTTTAAAAGTAATTAGTGATCGATTACTAATTATACGTAATCGATTACCGGTAATTAGTAATTAGAGTAATTAGTAATTAAGTAATTAGTAATTAGTAAAAAGTAATCAAAAAGTAATTAGTAATCAGTAATTAGTAATTAGTAATCAGTAATTAGTAATTAGTAATCAGTAATTAGTAATTAAAAATGACAACTCTGACTATAGGTATACCTTAAAGATATTTTACTATTTTTTTTATTTATAATTAAAGATTCGTATAGCCGGATAGATTTTAAACCTATCCGAGCTATACTACGATAAAAAAATATAATAAGATATAATATATTCTATCTTTAAAGTTTAGTAACTAGTATTAATTTAATAAATTTTCGTAATATATTTTCGTAATTATACTAAAGAAAACTAAGCCCTAAATAATAGGAATTTAATCCCTATATATCCGAAAGTCCCTCCGTATATTACCGAGTAAATTATACGGAAAACTCTATTACTACCGGCTATAGGAGGAGCCCTTATTAGTATAAAAGGAGGGCTTTCTCTCCAGAGATTTCATGCCATCTTCTATCAGATATTTTACTATAATATCTATTACTTTAATCGCTTTAAAGTCCGACGTAAAAACTAACTCTTCTTAGGTATTATTATTTTCGTAATTAGACTACTAATTATATCGGCCTACGATATTTTCTATAGAAGATTTTAATATAGAACCTAGTATATCCTCGAAGTCTTCCTCTTCTAGATTAATAAAGTTATCGATAGCTATAGTCTCTTTAATTCTTAATACTTACCGGTATTTCTTAAACTCTACTTCGAGGTTAGCTTTTTACTATTTAGTATTATTTTTAACTTTAGTACTAGTAATAAGTTAGCTCTTAATCTAGTAGTTTCGGATAGTATTAGGTACTATATCTTAATAATAGGCCTCGATTACCTAGTATATAGCTTATAATAGCTATAAATTACGTAAGGGGTCCCCGCTATAGAAGGTACTATTTGTTGACGGCAACGCGCTGCAAATAGCGGCCTCTATTTTTCGAGCCTAAGCTCGTATTTTTCGAGCCTACCCTACCCTAATTAGGAATAGATCCTTCCCGATATTATAGTAGTATAACTACTTTATAGACGGGTACTTAATATTTTTAGTAAAGCTATAGAATAAATATATATTATTAAGATTAAAAGGACTATTTTCTAACTAGCTACTAAAGCGAATAACCTAATATCTAAGATAAAACTTATACTACTAGTACTATAGAAGTTAGAGGATTACTTTTTACTACTTTCTACTATTTCTTCGGTAGCTCGTTATACGATCTATCCTTCTATATATTTTAATTAACTTTTTTCTACTATAGTATTTCTACTTATAATAAGGGAAGAATACCTTATATATAAGGGATAATCGTATTTCTAGTATTTCTAAAAAGTTATAGCGAAGTAGATAAAGTTATCGTAATTATTATATCTATTATAACTACGGTAACTATTATAACTTTTTAGTTCTAGTTCTTCTACTACTATAGTAGTACTCTAGGGTCTATCTCGAGTCGCTATATACGTTCTTTATCGGTTAAGGCCTAAGATAATAATAAAATTAGAAGAAGCTTATCTAAAGTATAGAAGATAATATAGATAGTCTCGGAATATCTTAATAGCTAGTAAAGGTTAATATTATAGATAGATAAAGCGCTATAGTATTCTATACGATATCGAAGTAACTAGTACTAGTATAGTAGCCTATACTACTATATAAAGCTATCGTAATATTCTAGTACCGACTACTATATTAAATCCTACTTCTAAAGGTATTTAAACTATTTATAAAGCTTCCGAAGTACTATATAGGTTACTATAAAGTAAAAATCGTAAAATAGAGGATTATTTTAAATACTATCTACCTTTTTTAGCTATTCGAAAGTAAGTTAATTCTCGTATTTTCGCTAGTATTCGGTAAGTAATATAGTAATAGTATTATAAAACTAAAAAAGTATAGTAAGCCTATTTTTAATATACCGTTTAAAGCGAAAGTAAAAACTCTTTATCCGGCTAGTTAATCGAATACTATAATTATAATAACTTTATACTATAAATTCGGCCTACTAGTAGCGATATAGTAGATGAGTACTTTTAATATACTATAGAATTCGAGGTTAATAGCTAAATTCTACCTAAAATAAGGCCTAATTAGAATCGAAGTCTTCTTTAGTAGCCGAATAGATATAATTACGAAAAACGAGAAGCGTACTATTAATATCTTCTAACTACTTTCGGTTAGAACTAGCTAGCGTACGGCTACGGATAACCGGAAACTTTTAATTAATATTTACTATAATACTTTTCGCGAAGCTTCTATAGGCGTAGATTACTTTATCGATATCGATATCTTCGGCTTTAGTATTATTATTTAAAGTATTTATAGCTTTATCTTCCGTATTTGAAAATTCCGGATCTAAAGTTTCCGGATTTTTATTACCTTTACTACCGCTAATTTCGCCTATTATAGTACTTTTAAGTATACTATTTTATATTTTCTATATATTCTAGGCTATATTCTTTACGATATACTAGATATAGAGTTAGTACTTAACGGTATATAGAAAAGTAGCGCGAGTAGTAGCTTTAAAAGCCTTATCGAAGTTACTTAGTATTACGAAAGGTTCGTATACTTAGTAGATAAATTTACTATTAGTATTAAGCTCTCTAACCCTACTAAAGTTACTTATTTCTTCTACGGATACGCTACTAAATTTATAGGTATAAGTTTATAAAGCCTAAAGTATAAACGTATATAATACCTCTCTCTAGTTAAATAGAATAGCCTAGGCTATCGGAATAGTTTTACTAAAGCTATTAACTATAGCTATTTAATAAAGTAGTATATTAAAATAATTAACCTATAAAGTAATAACTTATTAGATAATAATCTAAACTCGAGAAGAGAGAAAAGAGAGAAAATAGCTAATTTTATAGGTATTATCTACTAGGATTACCTCGGATAACTACTTCTACTATTCGATATATTATTTATAAGTCTAGAAAATACTATAAATACGCCTATTATCGTCTCGTAAAATACGAGATTAAATATTATTACCGTAGCGTTTTTCGAAATCTAATAAGAAGTACTATATAGGTATTAAATCGCCGAGAGATTACTACCGGTACTTCGTAATAGTATTCTAAATATTATAATTATAAAGTACTACCTCTAGGTATATTTCTCGTATAATTCTAATAATATTAGATACTATATTACTCGGATTACTTATAGTAATTAGGATATTAGCTTTATAGCTATTAATATAGTAGTAGTATCTCGTTATTCCGCTCGTAGTAATAGTCTTAGCGCTAAAATTATAATTATATAATTCGTAGCTAGATACTATCTAAAAGTACTATAAGTAGTCTTTTTTACGAGGTCTTAAGATTAATACTTTCTAGTAATATCTAATTACTATAGAAGAAGTCTTATTTTAAGTCTTCTTTATATATACCGTTTTACTATTACTACTACGGTTATAACAATACGTATAACGTATTTTAATACCTTTAAATAGGTTATTATAGCTAGTACGGCGTATATAAAAGCTAGTAGCCTCCGCGGTAATAAATAACGCGCTTTTAGTAGTTTCGTAGGTCTCCTAAACTTCATCGGCGATAGTAGCGAGAGGTATAGCGATATAAATCTCTATAATTAATCGATCGATACGGATACGATATAGATAGTTATAAAAGTAGTACGAAAGTAGAATAAATAGTTACGAAGAAAGTATAGATAACTATAGAAGCGATACAAAAAGGTATACGGATAAGTTACGATAGGTTACTTTAAGGTATTTAATACGTATTCCGTAGCCCTACTAAAAATATAAAGTACCCGTCTATAAGGTAGTTATACTACTATAATATCGGGAAGGATCTATTCCTAATTAGGGTAGGGTAGGCTCGAAAAATACGAGCTTAGGCTCGAAAAATGGAGGCCGCTGCAAATAGTAGTTTAGGGTACCGATAGACTTTTATTAATTAGATAACGAGAGTAAGCTAAAATAAAGCTCTCGTAGGATCTAAAATAGGGCTTCTTTAACTCGTAATATAATTATTTTTCTTATAATTAAAGATTCGTATAGCCGGATAGATTTTAAACCTATCCGAGCTATACTATAATAAAAAAATATAGTAAGATATAATACCTTTTATCTTTAAAACTTAGTAACCGGTATAAATTTAATAAATTTTCGTAATAAACTTTCGTAATTATACTAAAGAAAGCTAAGCCCCGAATAACTAGAACTTAATCCTTATATATTTAAAAGTCTCCCCGTATATTACCGAGTAAATTATACGGAAAATTCTATTACTATTAGCTATAAGAGGAGCCCTTATTAGTATAAAAAGAAGGCTTTCTCCTTAGAGATTTTATACTATCTTCTATTAGATTTAAATAAACTTATTTAAATACTTATAAACTTATTTAAATTATTTTTATTTACTAATATAACGAAAATAACTACTAAATCCGCTAAAACGGATATTTCTTTCCCCTTTTTCCCCGGGCTCTCTAAAAAGAATACTACGGTATCGGTACCTAATTTTACTAAAACTACTATTATAAAAATTAGAAGATTAAAGAGAGATAAACTACTAGCCCTTCTAGAGAAGGATTATAAAAAGCTCGTCTTAGCCGGCTTAATCGAGGTAAACCTCGATAAGGTATAAAACCTATTAAAGGCTTTATAAGAGGATAATAATATAGAAGGGGTTAATATTAATATCTTTTTAAAATTATTATATAATAGTAAGTTTAATATATAGTTTATATAAGTAACTAAGGAAGATTAAGATAAGGGGTAATTAATAGGGTTTAGTAAGGTCGTCGGAGGGTCTAAGTAGGGCTTAATATAGTCGGAATTTAGTATAAGTAATAAGTTAGGTTATATAGGGCTAACGTTTCTATCTATAATCGGTTTTAAATTAAAAAAAAGATACGTTAATACTTTAAGCCTATTAAGGCCGTTACTTAGGGCAAGTAATATAATTATATAACTATAATATAACCTCTTAGGTCTAACGGGTCTTACCCCGTTATAATACCCCCCCTCTCTCTACTTCTTATAGTATTAAACCTCTTCTATTATACTCTTAAGCGCCTAGTTCTTATTAGATAATACTCTTTCGGTCCGTTATTCTATTAAATACTCCCCTACTTCGCTTCCTAGTTATCTAAAATTATAGTACCTTCGATATTTTCTAAACTTATAGGAGTAGGGGTTTTATAACTTACTTATTTTACTTATATAATATACTTATTCCGTCGTTTTCTAGTATATAGAATTACCTCTACTCGGAATTTTTATTCTCTATTAATTACGATTAGTAGGGTTATCTTATCGTAAAGCCGTTATAATAGTAAGCTTTTATATTCTACTAAGTATAGGAGGTCTATATAAAAGTAATTATAGATACTAGTAGGGATATTTAGTTTATAGATATTTAGTACGATTATATTTATAATAGTATATTTCGTATATAACTAGTCTAGCTTTATATTTAAGTACCGTATTTAGATACTCCTAAAATCTAATTATACTTAATCGCCTAGTTTAAAGTTATCGGTAGCGTATCTATATTAGTTAGTTTTTTTATTACTTATTAACTATTTATAAGAGTTATAATTACCTATTATTAGACCTCTTAGAGCTTCGAAACTATACTTTTAGCTATAGAGTACTTATTACCGGGCTAGCTTTAATTTTTATCTATTTAAATCGGTTCTATATCGTATTTATAAGTAGTAAAGAAAAGCGAAATACCTCTTCTCGAGAACTAGGGCTAATTACTAAAAACTAATTAAACTACTAGTAATTATAAGGCCTAGTCTTATTAATTAAAAGTAATATAATAGTATAAGAACTACTATACTTTTTAATTTATCCTTTTAGTAGTACTATTAGTTTATAAATAGTAAATAATTAAGAGTTCTTTTTCGATTTTTAGTAGCTCGTAGAAGTATTTCTATAAACTATTAATCTATTACCTTTCTCTATTTAAGATAATTAATTCGGGGGGTCCGTAGTATACGTAGATATAGATTAAGAAATTTTTTATTATATTATCTACTTCCCTTATTCGTAATAGTATTAATATAAAGCTTCTAGAAAAGTAATCTATAATTACTAATAGCTACTCGTAACTTTACTCGTTTAGTAAATATATTATAAAGTCTATTAAAATCGAGGCTTAATTTCGTAACGGTATCGGTAGGTATTATAGTAAACTATACTTCTTTTACCTCTAAATTTTATTTTTACTATATATTAAATAAACTTTTACGAATTTATAAGTATTTATTCCGAGCTTAGGCTAGAAGAATTATCGTATACGTATAGAAATAAGGTTTTTATAACTAGGGTAGCCTCCGATAGCTAAGTCGTAATACTATTAAATAATTACCGTATAGAGGGGTTTATAGTTTAGGATCTATAGTTTACTATATAAAAAAAGTTAAAATTAATTAACTAAAGTTTCTAAGATTTAAGCTATCGTAGGGTGTAAAGGGTGAAGACCCTCCTAAAAGCCTCGGCCACGCCCTCGCCAATCGTACGTAGCCCTACACGTAGCTTAGTTATCAGTTACGTGGTCCTTTTAATATTATCCGGTACTCGTTATCTTCGCCGCCGTCTAGCTCTACGAATACTAGTCGGATCGATAAAAAAAATACTACCCCTAGAACCGGAAGAACTTAAGCCCTCTAACGAGCCTACTTTTAACCTTATAATTTAACTATTAAAGCTAAAGATCGATAGTAGTAAATTCCGTTTTTCGATAGTAGTAAATCTTTCGATAGTAGTGAATTCTAGGTAATAAAACCCCTTACCGACTTTCGACGGTAGCGAATCTTTTAGTAAGTAGCGAATTAAACCTCTTCTATAAGTCTAACTATACGGACTTCTCCGGACCCCCTAGGGGTCCTTCGCTATATATAAAGAACCCTACGCCTCTCGTAGGGTCTTCTTCTCTCTTATCTTTTCTTTAGTTTAGAATATAATCTTATTCTACGTAAGAAGGTTTACCTCTTACGTAGACCGTTATATTATTCTAAACTCTTTTAAGAACCCTAAAAAGTCCTAGACGATATCTAGGCCCCTAGACTCTCTACGAAAAGCCCTAGACGACTTCTAAGCCCTTTTAAACTTTACGAACTTCTTAGAACCCCTCTTCGTTTCTTAGATCTCTTCTAAGTCTTTCTTTTTTATATTCTAAAATTAGAACTCTCTATTTAGTAGAATTTCCTAGGAAATAGAATATACTTTATAATAAGTTATTATTCTAATAAGGACTCTACGATCTAAAGACTTTTAAGAAATCCTAGAACTCTAAAAAAACCCCCTAAACTTTACGATAAATCCCTAGGACTTTTAGGCCTAGTATATAGCCTACTTAGAGGCTAATATAAATAAGATAGCCGCCTCGTAAATTATATAAGAAGAAGTTATCTAGAACTTTTAGAATTAACTCTAAAATACCTTTAAAGCCCCCCCGGCCCCTCTAGCCTCTATAGTACTAGAATAGGCCGGGGTCCCCGAAAATCCCTAGCCTAAAAAAGCCTTCCCCGATATTCCCTATTTTACTAGAAAACGAAAGAATTTTAAAGCCTAGTTTCTAGAAGCCTAGATTAAGATTAGTATCGATAGAACTTCTATTAATACTTTTTTTATTTAGTTCTACTATATTTATAATAGGATAGAATCCTTAACCTAGTTTTTTATATTTATTTATATTTAAAATATAAAAAAGTAAAAGTTCGCGAATTTTTCGAATTTACTAGTTTATTTAGAGTCTATTTATATAGATTTTAACGAGGTAACTAGGGCTTAAGATAAATTCCGAGAAGAAAAAATAAAAGAAAAAAACTTATTTATTTTCTATTTTCTAAAATTCGAATACTTTCTTACCGAAACTAAATTTATAGATACCCCGGAAAGCGTAAAAATATCGTATTTAGAAGGGAATATCTCTCTAGATCTCTAAAAAGCCCTAATTAGTTAAGAAAAACCCTAGATTTATACCTCGTATATTAGGATTTTCCTAAGATTTATTTTAGATTTAGAAAACTTAATTTATTATAAGAAGTATTACTTTTCTTCTCGTATCTTACTAAACTTCCCTTAGGCTTTTACTAATTAGTTCTAGACTTAGGGGTTTTCTTAGACCGCCTATACTTCTTACGGGGACCTTATAGACTAGGAACCCTCTTCTAAAGTTTTTAAAAATCGCTTAACCCTAGAAGAGAAAAAAAAAAATATTCTAATTTAAATTCTACTTTTATTATATTTAAAAAAGCTATTTATATATTTCTTATTTTATAGTTTTTACTTAAACCTAGGCTTATATTAGAAACCCTATTCTAGCCCTAGAAGAGCCCTAGATATCTAGGGCTATCCGAGAAACTCTAGTCCCTATAAAAGCCCTTATAAAAGCCGCGAAAACTAGTAAAACTTTTAAAGTTATAGAAGTCTTCTCGGACGACTTAGAATACTCGGAATCGGAAAAAGAGTAATTTTAAGTTAAGATCTCGACTTAAAATCTCTAGAACCCCTAGAAATCCCTACTTAACCCCTAGTATTTTTAGATAAAGAGGGTACTTATATAGATACTATTATAAATAATAGATTTAATATAAAACCCTTTATTAATTCTAGTTATTATAGTTTTACTATAATATCCGATAGAGCTTCTATTAGATATAGAGTTACCTTTTACCCGATTTAGCCCTACTATTTTTAGTAAATCGTAAATTAACTTAAAGACCTCTAGCCTATTATATCCTAGATAGCTTATTTTAAGCTAAATATAAGTAAGTTTAGCGAGGGTATTTAGGCTTATATAATCCCTAGATAGTCTAATCTTATAATTTTAGGAAAAAGGTAGTTATAGTTCTATAATACCTCTCTTCGCCCCGCTACCGATACTATAATTATCCGAAGACTTTTTAGGTTTAAGATATCTATAGTACCGGTATTTATAGACCCCGAAATCGTTTAAATCTCTTCTACTAGTTTTAAAACCCTATTAACTAGGGTTTTAAAAGAAAAACTACTTATATATATTTTCTCGGCTTCCCTTATAGATATTTAGAAAGCCCTAGCTATTAAGAAAAAAAAAGACTTTTATTTTAAAGCTTTTACCTAGTTACTCCCTATTATCGAAGCTTTTAATAGAAAGAAAGTTAAAAAACTACTACTTTCTCGCCCTAATTTAGATTACGAAATAAACCTACTTCTAGATACTACTATTCTAAAAAGACCTTTATATTTAATATCTTAAGAAGAGCTTCTAGTTCTACGAAAAATTCTATACGAACTACTAGATTAGGGCTTTATAAGGGCCTCTTCTTTATTAGCTACTACTCTAGTTCTCTTCGTAAAGAAACCCGGAAATAGCCTATACTTTTATATAGATTACTAAGGGTTAAACGCTATATCGAAATACGATACTTATCCGATACCCCTTATATCGGAGATTTATTAGTAAATAGCTAATTCTAAATAGATTTCTAAAGTCGATATTATATCGGCTTTTTACTATCTCCGGATACGCGAAGGAGACGAGTAGAAAATAGCTTTTAGAATTAGATTAAGATTTTTCGAGTAGTAAGTTATTTTTTTTAGTTTATCTAGTACCCCTACTTTATTTTAATAGTATATAAAAAATACTCTTTACGAATACCTTAATATCTTCTACTCTACTTACTTAGATAATATTATTATCTATTTTAATAGATCTAAAGAGGATTACTATTAAAAAGTCTATTCTATAATCTTAAAACTCTCCGAAAGAGGCCTATAGTTAGATTTCTCTAAATCTAATTTCGAAACCCCGGAAGTTAAGTATTTAGGTTTTATAATTAAATCCGGGGTAAGTATAAAAACCGATTTTAAAAAGATAAAAGCTATTTAAGAGTAAGAACCTTTTAAAATTATAAAAAAAGTATAAGGCTTTTTAGGTTTCGTAAACTATTATAAGGTCTTTATTAAAAACTTCTCGGATATTACTAAACCCCTTACGAATCTAACTAAAAAGGATACCTTTATTAAGTAGATTACGAACTATAAGAACGCTTTCGAGAACTTTAAAAAAGCCTTTATCGATTCCGAGACCTTAACTAACTAAGATCTTTCTAGACCTACGGCTATAGAAATAGATACTTCCGGTTATATTTTAAGAGGTATATTTATATAGTAAAACCCTAAAGACTTCTTCTAGAAACTTATAGGATATTATTTAAGAAAATTATCCTCTACTAAAATTAATTACCTTATATACGATAAAGGATTTCTATTTATTATATTATATATTAGTAAGTAGTATTCCTAGTTTAAAAGTATAGATTTTATAATTTATACGGATTACTAGAACCTAATCTATTTCTAGACCTAGTAATATCTATCCGAATATTAGATATAGTAGGGAGAAGAACTATCCGAATTTAGGTTTAAATTTATCTACTAGCCTAGTACTACGTAAGTCTTTTCTAATACCTTTTCTAAAAGAGATTAAGATCTTCCGAAGGATGCCTCCGATAATAGGATATCCGGTAAAACCTATTAACTACTATCTAATTTTTCTAATACTTTAGAAAAATTAGAAATAAAAGTTAAAACTATATAAATATCCGATAATAACTCTAGACCCGAAAACGAGCCTCTCTCCGCCTCCGAACTCGCCGACCCTCCTAAAACCCTTTTTAAAGACCTAGAACTATTTAACCTATAGTTAGAAGGTCTAGAAAAGAACCCTAAATACTAGAAAATTCGGTAAGCTATCTATAAAGGTAACCGGTAATTCCCTACTAGTTAGGGTTTACTAATATCTATATCTAAGTATTCTATCGATATAGAGAACCGTTTAATATAGAGAGACCGAATCTAGATACCTTTCTTTAAGCCTTTTAGAACTAAAATTATCTAATAAATCTATAACTCCCCTACTACCGGCTACCCTAGTAGAGAAGTTATAAGAGATCTAGTTTCTAGGTACTATATATAGCTAGATCTATCCTCCGATATACGCTATTTTACGTAGAACTACTAGATCTATTCGTAAAATAAGGTCTAGAGTAATTAGAAAAAAAGACTTATAAAACCCCTACCCGTTCTAGAACGATCCTAGTAAGAACTATTTATAGATTTTATAGTAGACCTCCCCGAAACGCCTAATAGGTCTATTATACTAGTAGTTATAGATAGATTTACGAAAAGCCCTATATTTATACCTATAAAGACGATAGAGGCCCTAGACGTCGCCTACGCCTTCTTACGGTATATCTATATATATTATAAACTCCCTTATACTATAATTTCCTATAGAGGTCCTTAGTTTACCGGTTTATTCTAGAAAAAAGTTTACTAGTCTCTAGGAATTTAGAGGTATTTATCTACGGCTTTTTATCTTTAAACCGATAGATCTATAGAATATTTAAATATAGAACTAGAGGTTTACTTACGGATATTCTATTCTTTTAACTAGGATAACTAGGATATATTACTACTTAATACGATACTCGCTTTTAGTAACCGAAAATCTACGTCTACCGGATTCTCCCTATTCTTCTTAAGCTACGGATACTACTTCGAGACCCTAGAACCTAATATAAAATCTTCTACTAGATTTAACGTCTCTCTAGCCGAAAAAGGGCGCGAATAGGTTAAAAAACTAAGAGATTACTACGATTTAGTAGTAGTAGTAATAGTAGATATATAAAAAACCTAAAAGAAATACGCGAACCGGTTACGATAGGCCTCGGAATCCTATAAAATAGGGGATAGAATTCTACTATATTTAAAAAATATTAGAACTACTAGACCCTCGAAGAAACTAGACTAGATAGACCTACTATATAGGGTTATAGGTCTAGTAAGATCTTATACTATCCGGCTAAATACTCCCCCCGGAATCTACCCCGTTTTCTATATAGATCTTCTATATCGAGCTTCCGAAGTCTTACTTCTATCTTAAAATATAGCCTACCCGGAACTACCCTTTATCTAACTATTAGAAGCTTCTAACGACTATATCGAAGGGGAGTAGGTTATAGAAAAGATCTTATAGTATTACCGATCTAGAAATAACCGCTTTAGTATTCTAGTTAAGTAGAAAAGTTACGCGGAACCTACTAAAGAACCCCTAGAAGACTTCCTAGATACCGAAGCTCTAGAAGTCTACGAATCTAGTCTTTTAGAAGTTCTATAGGCTACGAAACCCTAGAAAAAGGGGGGGGGGGAGAGAGGGGCTAATATAAAAGGTTAAGACCTTCCTAAAAGCCTCGGCCACGCCCTCGCTAACCGTATATAGCCCTATACGTAGTTTAGTTATTAGTTACGTAGTCCTTTTAACGTTATCCGGTACTCGTTATCTTCGCCGCTATCTAGCTCTACGAATACTAGTTAAATCGATAAAAGAATACTACCCCTAGAACCGGAAGAACTTAAGCTCTCTAACGAACCTACTTTTAACTTTATAACTTAATTATTAAGGCTAAAGATCGATAGTAGTAAATTCCGTTTTTCGATAGTAGTAAATCTTTCGATAGTTATAAATTCTAGGTAGTAAAACCCTTTACCGATTTTCGACGGTAGCGAATCTTTTAGTAAGTAGTAAACTAAGCTTTTTCTATAAGTCTAACTATATAGACTTCTCCGGACCCCCTAGGGGTCCTTCGCTATATATAAAGTACCCTATACCTCTCGTAGGGTCTTCTTCTCTCTCTTCTTTTCTTTAGTTTAGAATATAATCTTATTCTACGTAAAAAGGTTCACCTCTTACGTAGACCGTTATATAGGGGGTACGAGCTTTGAATGGAATATCGGCGCTTTTTCTAGAACTAGTTTTATTAGCTCCTTGTATAAAAAGTCTACTACTCTTATAGCTTTTTATAAGTCTCGAAGTTCCGGTTAGTAAAAAGGTTAAGTTCTAGTATCTATCTCCGAAATTATTATAATAAAGTCCTAAGTTTCTTTCTAAAGTTATAGATATTAGTTCTTAGTATATTTAGAACTATCGTCGTAGATATCTATATACGAGAGAGTATTTAAGACTTATAATAGTTTACCCGGCCTATAAACTATTTTCTATTAAAATAGTACTTCTAGTAACTCTATCTAATATACTTAGTATTCTAATAAGTATCTCTTCTTATAGAAGTATTCTAGGTTCTTATAATCTATAATAATTATTAAAGAAGTTAATTTATATAGTTCTACCTACTATTTAGTAATTCCGGCGATAATTAAGAAGAGCTCTTTATCGTAAATTAGGTAGTTCTATTCGGCCGGCGATATCTTATATAAAAAGAAGGTAATAAAGTACTAAAGTATATTATATCGTTAAATTAGTTATCTTCCGATAGTAAATCTAGAAGTATTATATTCGATATATATATCTCGGTCCGGGTCCTAATAAGCGAGTACCCTACTAGTTAAAAATATTCTTTAAAGGTCTTAAAATTTTTTATATAACTTCTAACTACTCGAATACTATATCTTTTTTTATAAGCTAGTAAAGTAAGTTCGTAAGTTTATTAAAATCCTATATAAACTTATAGTAGTAATTAGTAAAACTAATAAATACTTTTACGCCTCTTATACCCGTAGGAGCTTCTTATTCCCGGATAGCGGCGATTTTAGTAGGATCTATTAATATACTTTCCCTAGCCGTAACGATTAAACCGAGATATTTAATACTTTTAATTTTAAATTTATACTTTAAGATATCTAAGTATAAGCTAGTTTTTTCGAGATATAAGAGTACTTCTTTTACTTAAGTCCTATACTCTTCAAAAGTACTATCTATATAGATAAAGATATTATCTATTTTTTATATAATTAAAGATTCGTATAGCCGGATAGATTTTAAACCTATCCGAGCTATACTACGATAAAAAAATATAGTAAGACGAAAAACCCTTTATCTTTATAACTTAATAACCGGTATAAATTTAATAAATTTTTATAATAAACTTTTATAACCGTATTAAAGAAAGCTAAGCCCTGAATAACTAGAACTTAATCTATATCCGAAAGTATCCTTATATATTACCGAGTAAGTTATATAGAAAACTCTATTACTACCGGCTATAGGAGGAGCCTTTATTAGTATAAAAAAAGGGCTTTCTCCCTAGAAATTCTATACTATTTTTTATTAGATTTAAATAAATTTACTTAAATACTTATAAACCTATTTAAACTACTTTTACTCGTTAATATAATAAAAATAACTATTAAATTTATAAAAATAGATATTTCTTTCCCCTTTTTCCCCGGGCTCTCTAAAGAGAATACTATAGTATTAATACTTAACCCTACTAAAACTACTATTATAAAAGTCGGAAGATTAAGGAGAGACGAACTATTAGCCTTTCTAGAAAAAGGCTATAAGAAGCTCGTCTTAGCTAGCTTAATTAAAGTAAACCTTAATAAAGTATAAAGCTTATTAAAAGCTTTATAAGAGGATAATAATATAAAAAGGGTTAATATTAATATCTTTTTAAAATTATTATATAGTAGTAAGTTTAATACGTAGTTTATATAAGTAGTTAAAGAAGATTAAGATAGGGGGTAATCGATAGGGTTTAGTAAGGTCGTCGGAGGGTATATAGGGCTCGATATAGTCGGAATTTAGTATAAGTAATAAATTAGGTCACGTAGGGCTAGCGTTTCTATCTATAATCGGTTTTAAATTAATAAAAAGATACGTTAATACTTTAAGCCTTTTAACGCCGTTACTTAGGGTAAAGATATTATCTATATAAGTTAAAATATAGTAGTTAAGAAGATTATAAAGAACTTAATTTATAAAGTATTAGAATATAGAAAAACCGTTTATAAGACTAAAAAAAGTAATATCTTATTCGAATAAACTATAGCGTATATAAAAGGCCGTTTTCTAGATATCTTTATTAGCTATACGGATTCGATAGAATACTACTCTTATATCGAGTTTTATATACTATTTAACTATTTTAATCTAGTATAAGGTCTTTCCGATTAGTAGTAAAAGATATTAATCGTACTTTATAAGGCTATTTAGAATTTTATAATTAATATAGAATTATAACCTTCTACTAGGTTTATAGGCGAATAGTATAGGGGCGGCGGTAGCTAATTAACTAGTATATATAAAACCTTTTTCTAGGAGGTCTATTAAAGTTTTTTATAATACGAGAAACTTATTTTATAATATACTATATAAGGGTCCTTATAGTACTCTTAAGTCTTTTTTATCGGTTCTTTTAACTAGTTCGATATTTATATCTAGCTCGTTTCGGTAAAGCGGTAGTTCTTCTTAATTATATATAAAAGTATCCTAAAATTAAATATATTAAAGTACTAAGTATTTACGAATTTACTCTAGTATTAGTTCTTTATTATTCTTAAGAGTATATTCGATATTTTTTAAGCTAGCGGCGAAGATTTTAGAAGCTCTTAGATCCTATTTTTTCGTATACCGGATTTTAATACCTATAATAATTATAATTACTTATTTAGTACTATAAATAAGTTCTTTCGAGTAGTAAATAATAGTTTTAGAGGTTAAAATAAAAGTAATATTAGCTAATTTATTATAAGTAACCCCGTTTTCTATAAGCTATAGGAGCCCTAGTATTAGGTTTTAGCTCGCTTTTACTACGTAATAGGCGTATTAGTAGTACTAGCGATAGCTTTTAATATCTATTTCGAAATAAGTTATTTTATTTATAGTTCTAATAATTCCGGTAATTCTTTTTAATATTCTAAATTCTATTTTAAAATATAGAAAATTTAAATAGTTTACTAGTTTATTACTAATTAAAGTATTAGAAAAGTAATTTAAATCGAATAAGTACTTTATATAGTTTATCCGATTAATTATAATATCTATTTTAAAAAAAAGTAAATCTATTTTCTTAATCCTTTTTTAGTACTCCTAGTATTCTAATTAAGTTTTTTTATACTCTTATATATAATTTAGTATAAGAGTTACTAGTTTTCTAGCTCTTTAGTAGTAGTATTAAAAATAGGTTTAATATAAATAGTAGTAATTTTAATAAGGGTTTTCCTATTCTTCTAAAGTATACCTAGGGGATAAAAAGTAATAGTATAACCTAGATATCTATAATAAAAGTAAGTACTAGCTATTTTTTACTAAAATATTTCCTCTCGTATTACCTATTTTAAGTATTTTCTATAATACTAAAAGTCCGAGAGGAGGCTTAAGCTAATAGGGTATCTATTTAGGTTTAGCGTATTCTTATAAATATATTAGGTAAAAGTTTATATAAAAGCGAGATTTAAATTAATATCTATAAGGTTATAAGGTAAAGGAGTAGTAGAAGTAATAATAATAATATTACTACGAGTAGGAGATAGTAGATATAGTATAGTATAAATAATAGAAAAGGCTTTTAATATCTAGATATTAGCCTAAATATAGTAGTAGTATTAGACCTATACTATAAGTATATCTTTAATAGTCTCGCCGATAGTAATACTTCGAATTAACTAATTTATACTATAATAAAGGTTATTAATTTTAATACTTTTAGCTTATTCTAATCTATCGGTTTCTATTAGTAGGTATTCGAATTTAGTATAGTAGGTATCGAAATCCGAAATTCCTTATTTTAAATTAATCTATTTTATATAAGTAGTATATTCGTAGTTAGGGTTAGAATATAAATAGTTTAGATAAATCTAGATATTCGAGAGTAGAAGTATTTCTTTTTTAAATTTAGTACTAATAAAAAAGGTATAATTCCTATTAGCTACGTTTTTTAAAATTATAAGGAGAGTAGTAATTTAACTAGAGATACTACCGAGTAACTCTATATTAATTTAAAGTTTTATAAAAGTTTTACTTCGCTAGTTTTAATACTTTAATTTAGAATTATCGAACTCGGCGAATAAGGGTAAACGAATATACTTCTTTATTCTAGTAGGCGTAAAGAGTAAAATAAAAAGTATTAGAGAAAAAAGTATAGAAATAAATAAGTCGGGTAATCTTAATAATCCTACGAATAGCTTAGTAGTTATAATAATATCGTTTTTAATATATATATTATTAGGGCTTACTATAAAGGCTATCGGTACTCGTAAGTAGTATTAAAAATATAGATCGCCTATTAGAAGTTCTTATTAGCTTAGTATTAATTAACTTCTATACGAGGAATTAGAAGTATAAATCGCCTAAACGGAAACCTAAATAGTTTAAATAGAAACTTAAATAGTTTAATCGAAAGTATACGGATTACCTAATTTAGAAGTATACGAAGTACTTAAATTAATTAACTCGTTTATAATTAAGAATAGAACTCTAGAAGAAATTAGATTATTTAATTTAGAAAATAATAAAAACTTAAAAAAAGATAATCTAATTAATTATTAATAGTAATACGCTATAAATAGTAATTTAGGGTACCGATAGACTTTTATTAATTAGATAACGAGAGTAAGCTAAAACGAAGCTCTCGTAGGATCTAAAGTAGGGCTTCCCTAGCTCGGGATATAGTCACGTGACCATAATATAACCTCTTAGGTCTAACGGGTCTTACCCCGTTACACTATTATAGATAAAGTCTAACTACTTCGAACGATAGTTTACCTTTATATTATAGATAATACCTTAATTAAGTAGCTAGTGTTGACGGCAACGCGCTGTAAATAGTAGTTTAGGGTACCGATAGACTTTTATTAATTAGATAACGAGAGTAAGCTAAACGAAGCTCTTATAGAGTTTAAAGTAGGGTTTCCCTACTTATAATATAGTTATATACTTATAACCTCTTAAATCCTATAAGTCTTACCCTATAATATTACCCCTTCTCCTTCTCCTTTTCGGTATTAAATCTCTTCTATTATACTTTTAAGTACCCTATTCTTATTAAATAGTACTTTTTTAGACTATTATTCTATCGGATATTCCCTTATTTTATTTCCTACTTATCTAAAATTATAGTATTTTCGATATTTTCTAGGCTTATAGGAGTAGGGGTCTTATATCCGGCTTATTTTATTTATATAATATATTTATTTTTATATTTTCTAATATAAAAGATTATTTCTATCCGGAATTTATACTTTTTATCTACTATAATTAGTAGGGTAATCTTATCGTATAGCTATTATAATAGTAGGCCCTCGTACTCCGCCGAATATAGGAGGTCTAAATAGAAGCGATTATAAATACTAATAAGGATATTAAACTTATAAATATTTAGTACGATTACCTTTATAATAGTATATTTTACGTATAACTAGTCTAGTTTTTTATTTAAATACTTTATTTAGATATTCCTAAAATCTAACTATACCTAATCGCCTATTTTAAAGTTCTCGGCGGT